>PNEQ01034828.1:5620-43753 GCA_003012365.1 Medauroidea extradentata | reverse complement strand
ATCATGGCGAAGACGTAAAACACGGGAGTCGGACTTAGAATTTGGACGAAAAACGGAAAATTTCAAAGTAAGTAAACTTCAATTTTCTTTACGTACGACTCATTTTCATCACTGTAGAAACATTTTTTATTAAGAAACTTTACCTGTAAAACCAATAGTTTAGTCCCTATGCGATGAGTAGCTACTCTTGATATTTACCTTCGTGCATTTTTATTTTATGCATTTCTAGCCGTCCCTTTGCGGTTTCGCCCGTGTGTACTATAGAAAAGAGTAACTAACTTTTAAATACGCATTAATTGAGGGTGTTACTATATTCTCTGTATATCTTTAAAACAACAAATACAATCAGCTCTTTATCCAGTCCACTTCGCTGAGCGTACTTTAATTGCAGAACATCTTTGTTTTCAATAAATCTTTATATCTCTATAAAATTGTTGCCCGGCTATGGATTTTCCCGCGTGAAACTATGTAATGTAAACAGTAACTCTGGATAAAATGTGTGATGAAGGCATTTAACAGCTAGCGTACTTAATAACAGTGAACTATAAATTGTCTTAGCTCAGTGTAATGAGCGCGCGCAATATGTTCGTATGATGTCACAGTAAAGTCTTGCACGGGATACGAACCCGTAACCCCACCCCTCCCACACCACAAACTTTATACAATACCCGAGTGAATGCTTAAAGGCAGGCCGTGATAATTCTTTCGTATGTAGTGGCTACAGTCCAAAGAGGTTTTATTTATGATTAGGTTGGCAAAAAGAAAACTGTTGAATTATTTCTCCGTGATCATTTTCTTTTTTCGGGAGACTGTAACATTTTAATGCTTTTGAAATCCTTAATTTTCGAATTTCATAAAATCCTGAATTTTATTTGTATATATTTACATAAACTTCATTCATATCAAAAAATCATCTCGATATCCCAACGGGTATAAGCGGTACAGATGATTATTTGAAAACACATTTTGTTTCTTTAACAGCTTTGAAGGACGAATTTCGAAAAATCCTGAAATAGCTTTTTCATATTTACATAAGATTTATTTTAAAGCAAAAACTATTTCAAGTGGTTTGGGCTGTGCGTTGATGAGTCAGTGAGTGAGTGTGTCTGTCAGGACACATAATTTTATATATTTATATTACATAATTTCTCTAGAGATTTTTTATGATATATTTTTGTTTATATTTGAACTAACGACAATTAAATTCAACTGTTGTATCCTTTATTGTTTTCCTTTGCACACTCGTTTTCTGGAATGTCATAGATTTGAAATGGTGAATTTTCACTATATTTCCACTAAACATTTGCAAAAACTTTCAATGACATGTTCATCTAAATCCCTTTAAACCCAACTGGATTTTGTAGAACGAGGCTTAATTATACGCTTTAGGAATACAAGGTTTCTTCTCTAGGAAAACAAAGTGAATATTCTACTTATCTTTTAAATATAAAATATTATAAACAGATGTAAGGAATTTATTTCCTATATTAAAACAAAGTCGAGATACAGTGTTTTGAAAGTATTCAAGCAACGGTTTCATGGAAGACGCCAGAAATTTTGGCGACTCCTCGACAGGAAGACAAATGACGGTTGAGCGCCGGCCTACAAACTATGGACGGAGTTTCAAAAACATATCAGTGAGTTAACTTATCACATTCTAAATGGATCAGTGCTAATTACAACTGTTTAAAGTAAGAGGTATTTCAAAAGAAATATATTAAGGAAAGCTACAGCAAAACTGAAGACATGAAAAATTATGTTTCCTTAAGGGTGTCGTCTATAATGCGTTTCATGCGTTGTAGTGTGTTTGCAAACACGTTTTCTTAGGAAGCAGTTCCACATGTGCCAATCGTGTAGGTGTATGAAGAGATAACACGATTCTAACAAGGATGGAATATCATTATACTGTTTCTAAGCCTTCGAACATATCTTAAATAGATCTTCTGAGAATGTACTAACTGGATGTATGCGGAGCTCAGATAGGAACGTGCACTGAACTTCACTACACGCTTCTCGCTTATATTGTTGTATATTCGCCACTTTTCTTCCCGTAGTAAGACCGTATCGGCGGAGATCTTGTGCACCAGTCCAGTGCTTGGCTCATAGTGGCGATATGGCAGTAGTATTGAATATACATAAATTTTTATAATTAAGGAAACTGGGTTATTTAACTAACGTGGGTGTTTGTCGAGAATAAATATTACGATTTAAATACTTTTTTCGTGTAAAAAGTAAAGATAGAATTAAAAATAGTAATATATGAAACTTAAGTAGCTGTTCTGGTAAAGAAGAATGCCAGTGATACGAGATTGGATGATGGTATTTGGATGGCTGCGAGATGTCGTGTACATGTAACTGCTCGCTAAGCAGAGACAATGTCATACGCGCGTATATGTACTGCAGAAGAGTGTACTGATCAGTTCGGACAGGTTCTGGCAGGACTGTTGGAGAGTGAAGGTAGAGTTGTGAGGGGGTATTCGATGGTAGGTGCGAGGGCGTAGGAGCGGTGTGTTTAGCATAAGTAGTATGAATATGAAATTGTGCGCCTGTTTCTTCGATGGGGTGGTGTACGACATGTTTGAAAGTAGACGAAGAGTCTTGCATATGTAACTGTCCTAAAAAATAAGTTATTTTTAAAACGATACTTGATTTTATCGGAAATTTAAATAAATATAGCTAATTTGGTAGGAGTATGAGTGTAGACGATGAAGTTCCGTAGGAAATAAAGTCCTTGTAGGTATAATAAAAGTATTTACCAACAAGTTTTTTTTTAATAATTGATTGATTTTATTGGGAATTGATCGGATATAGCTAAGAAATAAGTCATGTTTAAGTAGTATTAATTAATGGTGTTCAAATAATGTTTTTGAAATTATACTTACAATGTTTAAAAAAACCGATAATTTTAAAATTGATTATCAATACGTAGTCTCAATTGATGGTTGTTAATACTTACGGTCATCTAGCTGCTATGCGAAGACACTGGTGACGTGCTGTGAAGTGAGAATTATAAAGAAAATATATTTTAATATGAAGGATAAGAATGGGTGGTTAAGTTTGGAGAGGGGTGTGGAGGGGGTGTAGTAGTTTGAGCGGGTTATGACACGAACGTCAGTGAGAGGGGAAAGTAGGGGGGAATTCATCACGTGACTAACAGCCAATTAAAATAAAGAACGGGATAGGGAAGGGGGGGATAAGTTAATATATACATGTAAAAAGTGATGGGGGCGTCAGTGTGTCGATGGAGCTCGCCCAGGTAGTTGATTTAATTAAATAATTTTTATATAAAAGGTTTTTTTATTAAATAGTTTTTTATTAAAAAGTTAATTTTATTAAAATAATTTTACTAAAAATTTTATTTATTAAATATGTGCGGGGTTATAATGGAATGCGAAATCGAAAATATTTTGGAAGAAACACCAATATGGCGGACGGAAACAAGATGGCGACCGAAAACAAAATGGAGGTAATATTTTATCGGGATTTTTTGAAATTTTTTAAATTTTTTGGAAATTTTGAATTTTTAAATTTTTTTTTGAAAATTTTGGTAATTTGACACTCAAGGTCAAGGTTAAAGGTCAAGGTTAAAGGTCAAGGTCATCTAACATGGCGGCCGGGGTCGTGACGTCACAACATGGCGGTCAAATCCTCACTCGGCAGAAATCCTCACTCGGGCTCCATGTGCCAGAAACCCCATAATCATACTACTATGGAATATCACTATACTGTTTCTAAGCCTTCGAACATATCTTAAATAGATCTTCTGAGAATGTACTAACTGGGTGTATGCGGAGCTCAGATAGGAACGTGCACTGAACTTCACTACACGCTTCTCGCTTATATTGTTGTATATTCGCCACTTTTCTTCCCGTAGTAAGACCGTATCGGTGGAGATCTTGTGCACCAGTCCAGTGCTTGGCTCATAGTGGCGATATGGCACTTGATGCGCACTTCAACATAGCCCTTATAGCTCCATCTCTTTTGAGCATTCACAACGCCAGGTAGGCGGTGCCCTCAAGGCATAGTTTTTTTATTAAAACCTAATTTAATATTTGCATTTCATACTGTAAGCAATATCCATAAATACTGCTAAGACTTCTCAGCATGACCATACTTCGTATGAAATTTAACATATAGGACGAGTACTTATTAGTTGTAGAAATGATGTGTATGACTGATATACAAAGCAGTAATTTCATTATCATTTATTGCGTATTTCAAAACCTCGTCTGCATTTCTAACCTATGATATCACTTGATATGTCCAGTTAATGGAGTATTCAAAGCTGAAATATTGTATACATTATTTGTGAAAACTTTAGCCAATATGTCCGGGTGTAGTTCAACAACATATTTTTCAACTTAAATGGTGCAACAAACAAACATTGACACATATGTTGTATAACCCATGTAAAACTTACGTTTACGTACGATTGGACGGTGGTATGCATCAATAGGTATAGCGACAATTTCACGTTATCAGTAATAACTAGCAATTAGCGCATATAACACAGTGTAATTATAAGTTCCTGGTACTAACACGGCTCAAACCGTGCAATGAACAATTTGCACACACAAGCAGTATTAACATGCTGAGTTGGAATTACATTCACTTGAGTTATAGCCTCATCTTCAAGGCTGGAAATTATAATTGCGAACATCATGCAGTCTTGCACACGGCAATTTGTTACTGTTAAAATTACGAAATCACGCAATAATTATTTAATTTCTCTTTGTGGAAACTGAAAACATTGGCTTACTACAAAAACAAAATGTTCATTTGGCACATTTACGTAACGTGTATTTAGGTAGAGAAAAGTAGAGAGATTTGTTTAGTTTTGAAGTATTGGCCACGTTGTAAGCTAGCTGTACTAACACAGGCCGGACGCCGTACTGAACAAATGACACCCACAGTCACGATCTCATAGGATCGTGATGGCAATGCTCGGGAATGCTGGCGAGAAAAAATAAGAAAATGTGGGAACGATCGAGTCCACTGGTGGGATCATAAAAGATTCGCCCTAATCACGCCAGCCTTAAATCTTTCTGTAGACGCAGGTACAAATACAAAATAGAGCAGTACACCACCGCTGAAGATAATATAGTCTGTGCCCTATGGAGCCTACGTTAATTATAGGTGAAGCTAGAACAAAAGTAACTCAGAATTCAGCAAAATAAGTTAGGTAAGTACCACAAACGTAATCTCACAAAACCTGCTGTGACTTTATTTTGTGCAAATGCTGATAACATAAGAATCTGAATTGAAGTTGATCCTAGTTTAATGCTCCGTGGAATTTTCTTAAAGATTTTCTCTAAACTATTTGGCAAGCATAATATTAAATAATTTTACATATTTACCGTTACCTTTTGAAACACAAAATAACAGCTCCAGAAAAACTAATTTTAGTACAGAGGCTATAAATGCTCCAAATCTAAAATTCCGATCAAATTACCTCGCATGCTTGTAAATGATGCAAATTTCTGTTAAATAAAATTACAAATACAAAAATAAGATTAATCAGATAATGCAAAAAATAAAACACTCGGATTTAATAGTAATATAATATTTTTATTCCGATGTGCCACGAAATTGTTGTCGAAACCCAACATTTTTGTTAATTGACACACACTCATACATAAGTCAAATTATTCAGAATTTTCTGCACGAAATATTTACACTTATGCTCATGTCTTGTAAGGCGAGAACGCGAGTTGATCTGCTTATTGGTTTCTTAATTTAGAAGAACAACACGTCTTAATCAGGACTAACATGCTGGCGCATGTGTTACTTCTATAGGAACAAGTAAAAATTCGTTATCAGTAAATCGAGAATTAGGGTAAATCTGTATGAATATAAACTGATTGTTATTAATTTTCCCAGTAAACATTACATGCTAGACATTTTCAGCAAGAGGAATTTTTCTGTTGATTACAACCTTGTCTTCAAAAATACCATATGTCATGCTATCACAAGCTTACGGCAAAGTAGTTGTAAACAAACTGGAATGGGAAGGGGCCTCACCTGATACTTAATTAAAGTGTAGGACTTTTTCAGAAAAGTTTATTCACAACTTCAAAACAATCCAGTCAGATCACAGAAGTATGCAACATAAACTGGTTTATTTTTCCGATATTTTGTAGAAATAAGAGTTAACACAAAATTGACAAAGATGATTAACAAAATGTTATGATTCTGTATCTCACGTTATAAAATCTACCTAACTCTTCATTCATAAGTACTTAGTCCTTAAAGTATTGGCCTCCGTGTTTTAGAAAAGATATAAAAATGACGGTCATAGATATATATTTAGCATAGTAATTCCTATTTTTTTTACATAACATCATCAAATTTGGTACAAAAACACTGCATACAATCCTGACATGACTATTGTATTTAATTTGTTCACCAATCGGTAATATTTGGAAACGATAGCTATCTTTATTTATCTTTATGATAAAAAGACAACTACGAAAATATTTTCCCAAATTCATTAAACTGGCTACTTGCAAATTAATTGGCACAGTTGACTTATATTTTGTATACATCGTGAATATTATGTCTAAATCAACATTACCATTTAATATTTCTAGATTACGTAAACGATTTTAACTTTAAGGCTTAATTTATACCCACTTTAAGCAAAGAAGACTTAGGGCCAGTTTCACCAACGAAGTTTAACTTTCCCACAAAGCAAGATTAACAAAACTCGATGAAGACCTAAACCTGAGTTTAAGTTACAGGTGTGTTCCACCAACAACGCAGCGAGTTTAAGTTATCATAGATTAGTTAAACTTGGCTGCACGATGGGTAGTGTGAGCTGAGTTGCCTTAATTGTGTCGCAAATACCCAAACCCTTTTCGGAAATTACCGAATGTGTGTTTATGAATTATTTCATTTAGTAACTTTGTTACAGCGTTCTTGAGGTGAAGGAGGGAGTGTTTGCATCATACGATCTAGGGGGGGGGGGAATACAGCTAGGGGGCTAGGTACCCCTGGGTAACTTTGGAGGAAAGCCAGAAAGAAAGACCATGGGAAGATAATCCAGCGAATATAATTTACATTATTTTATTGCTTTAAACGCAAATGTTTATCTACACACAACTGTTTAGTTTTTTTCTCGTCTGTATATTTTTTGCTAACCTGAAATAACCAGACGTTTAACAGAACCTCATACACTGTAAAAAAAAAGTTTTGTACTTTTACAAAGAAAATCTTTGTGAACCCAGTTGCGAAAGAAATTCCTTGTATAACTACAATGGTTGTCCTTGTAATAAAATACAACGTATATGTTTGTAAAATTACAAGGAATAACCTTGTAGTTGTACTTTCAATAAGGAAAAAAATAAATTAAAATGTTCACTGTACTTCATAAATAACACTGAACTTATTTATCAAATAACTTTTGAATAAAAGTACTTAGGTACTTAGGACCGGTTTCACCAACCAAGTATAAGCGATTTAATATAGATAACTCGGTACTTAATCTCGATTATATGTGTTTTGGGTTTCACTAAGTAAACTCGATTTTCTCGTCTTAAGCGATATTAAATTTAACTGCTCGATTTTGGCCGGGTAACTGCACTAATCTCGCTTAAGTTTATTATAAAATGGCACGAGCACTGTATAATTTGGTATTTGGAGACAATACAGACGATGAAGACTTTATTCCTGTGTATCTGCCTCGTCGGATTCGAGAAAGAACTCATTATTTTGATGAGTATGATGATACAGACTTCCAAATACATTTCCGCTTGTCAAAACAATCGGTCCATTCACTTTTATTGATACATACACTGACAGTACAGTAGTCACAGTGGTCTAGAGGCCGACCCCCCGTGGCTCAGTTGGTTGAGCGACCGACTTGGATACGAGGTGTTCTGGGTTCGATTCCCAGGTCTGGCTGGGTGTAAAATTTGTGTTTGTCCGTTAGCGTCTTTTCAATTGTCAGAGTCACCAAATACTGTCACAACTGGGGAACTGTCAAATACTAAAGCTGTAAAGGGGGGATGTTTGGCTCGTTGGCGCTGTTGCGACCACGCCAAGGAACCTAACATTTTTTAAAAAATAAAAAAATAAAAAGTTGGTTAAGCGGCCGACTTTGGTGCGAGGGATTCTGGGTTTGATTCCTAGGTTTGGCTGGGTGTTAATTTGTGTTTGTCCCAATGGTCTCAAAGATTGTCTCTATACCAATTGTCTGAAGAACAGTTACCTGAGTCACTCAAGTAAAGTCACATTAAAGGAGGGAATGTTTGGTGCAGTGATGATGCGGAAACTTCCGCCTCGCCACTGCACCACACGTTTTTTATATTAAATAAAAAAGAGGTAAAGATGCGTAGGTTATACGAGTAGGCGGAGTGGTTCCTCGCAGCACACCTCCAATTTTTTTTCTTTTTCAAAATAATTTCGTGTAAGCGTCTTTTATTCAAAAGTTATTTGATAAATAAGTTCAGTGTACAGTGAACATTTTAATTTATTTTTTCCTTATTGAAAGTACAACTACAAGGTTATTCCTTGTAATTTTACAAACATATACGTTGTATTTGATTACAAGCACAACCATTGTAGTTTTACAAGGAATTTATTTGGCAACTGGGTTTCCAAAGATGTTCTTTGTAAAAGTACAAAACATTATTTTTACATGGCATGAGATTCTGTTAAAGGTATGGTACTTTCAGGTTAGCAAAAAATATACTGATAAGAAAATAATTAAACAATTGTGCGTAGATAAACATTTGCATTTACAGCAATAAAATAATGTAAACTATATTTGCTGGATTATCTTCCCATAGTCTTTCTTTCTGGCTTTGCTCCAAAGTTACCCAGGGGTACCTAGCCCCCTAGCTGTATTCCCCCCACCCCTAGATAGTATGATGCAAACACTCCCTCCTTCACCTCAAGAACGCTGTAACAAAGTTACTAAATGAAATAATTCTTAAACACACATTCGGCAATTTCCGAAAAGGGTTTGGGTATTTCCGACACATTTAAGGCAACTCAGCTCACACTACCCATCGTGCAGCCAAGTTTAACTAATCTCTGGTAACTTAAACTCGCTGTGTTGTTGGTGGAACGCCCCTCTAACTTAAATTCAGGTTTAGCTCCTCATCGAGTTTTGTTAATCTCGCTTTGAAGCGAAGTTAAACATCGTTGGTGAAACTGGCTCTAATGTTTTTTGATGCCCAATGCAGACGTTATGGCTCTTATTTCTGCTGGGGGATCATTCGCTCTGGATACGGATACACAAAATGAATTTGTAAAACATTGCTATTTATAGTCCGGTAAAGATAACAATTTTTGAATTTGCGCGTCTAGTTTGACGATTGTGTTTATTTACTATAAACTGAAAACGCGAATATGTGTGACCGTAATATGTAAACAAAAATTTTCTTTGCATTATAGTACGTTTCCAGTGGCTGATTTGTAAGGTAAAGTTTTGTAGTGACAGCCAAATTGTTATTTTTTTGTGTAAAAAGTAAAAACCTTTGTTTAATATTTTATTGACACAACAGCAACAGATATATTGTTCATTATTTTATAATTTTTATTTATGATATTTGTATCGTCTGCCTTCCCCGAACATAGCATCTCACCGAGTTGTCATTTTGGTTATGTCTAGGTGATACAAATTTTTGGTGCCATTTGGCGTGGATTGTCGGCTAACAGCAGGCTAACCTACAGCTATATTGGCCATGAGTAAAGACGGTGATTTATCGTAGGAAATGTTGATATTTGACAGGGCTTTAATGAATTGTATTAATTTTTGAAGCTTTTAAGTCGTTACTGGTGAGTCGTTATTTAACTGGGCCAGTTGTAATTCTGTTGCTGACTGACGTCTGTATAACAGCTACACCTTGCCACATTAGCCCTGTACGATATTACAAGGTACATGAAGCTATACTGGTTTGGAGAACACGCTGGCAGATAAGAGTCTCGCTATTTTCCACCATATCCGACTGGGTTGATAGACAATGTGCTCGCGTGGTGTGTCACTATACTTGAGATACAAAACGCCGCGCTAGTGACTACACGATAACAACAGGCGGATCGAACCAGTACATTGCTAGCTCGCGAGCAGGCGGACGGGTGAAAGATGTCACCTTATACTGGACACAGTGAGTGTGTGAAGGGTGAAAGGAGGTGGTAGATACAAGACGGGAAAGCAAACAGTAAGAGGAAGTTGAACATAAATAAATAATAATTGCAATAATTTAGATTTTGAGGTTTCCCTTTAACAGTAAAAACAATTTTCTTTCCTTTCTGAGAATTTTTTTTCAACTGTCGTATTTGTGCCGTACAATATCTGACTAATACGTTTAATTAAGACACAAAATATTGCTCTAAATGAAAACATCTGTTTTGAAAAATGTCTGCCCAGTCAGTGTGCAAAACATACTATCTGGGTGCTATTTGTTTTTTTTTTTTTTTTGTTTTTACTTTTTTTCAGCAGTGGTGGAGGTTTTATATAATATTCTAATAGTTAACTTATGTACCGCACCGTGTTGACATGGCTGGTTGCGAAGAAGTTGTTAAGCACTCTGCAGGGCCGCACCACGACCATAGAGCCTCAACCCATCCTGTACACGCAAGGAAATGACATAGAGTGCAATATTCTCGCCGGTAGCTCAGTCTACGTTAAGTTCGCCAGTCATTTTATTATTTTATAACGTATCATTACATGATCTACACCTTCGTCGTTCTGCGTCGGTGCAAATAGCGGACAGTGATAATTAATCCAGGCTCTGGGCAGGTGGCCATTTTCCAATTTCCTCTAGTGATGAGGTTTTACCCACAGAATGTAGTAATAGTGTAAAACAATACCGGAAGAACTAATGCGTATAAAAGAACGATATTGCAGAACATAATGGACGACTTGAAAAGAGGCGGAGCTTCAGTCAGGTGTGGGATACAATTACTGTCTCCATGGATACCACAGACGAACATAACCTTCATTTAAATGTTTGGCTTCACATGTCCCGGATGAGACGTACGTCAAGAAAATTGATTATTTGTTTGGAATTTTCCGCTTTTTCAGGTCAACATTAATCTTATGTATTTGCGTATCTTAACTATGAAATTGAAACTAATAATTTTTACCCTTACGTGCAAATCTATGAATGCGCAACATTTTTTATTTCTGCAATTACCAACTAGCAAATCAGCTTGTTTGTAAACAAGCTTTGTTTCCCACAGTACCTTTACACTGCGGTGACGTCAGGAGGCGTGTACTTCAAGTCGTCCATAACACGCTGTGTTGTCCTACTAGCCTCTTTTACAAGGGACATCAGGCTGTGAAAAGTATGACAATGTTAAGTGAAAGCTTTCAAGTATTTGTTTCACGAACAAAGTTGGTACTTTTCTCAAACACTTTTCCGAAAGGCGTGCTTAATTTGTAAAAAAATTGCCTCTGCAAGCTTTACCATATCAATTAAATTTCCTGAGTATCACGTTAAAATCCTGTACCCCGTCTCTCCCCTCCACCTCCCACAAAACTTTATTTGTTTTAACATAAACCATTGTGGACGCAAACATAACATCTAACCAAAGTTCGCTCGCAATCGGTAGACTGGCATAGGCGCGCATACGTACGAACAGAGGGACAGACAGACATATTTCATGTAAATAGATGAACACAAATTAATAACATATGTTGACGTGTCGTGAACTAGAACACACGTGACACACTACATCACAGCTGACACTCTAGGCCAGGTTGTGTTGGTATTGTAACCTGCTGAGAGTTGCTGGCAAGGTGACATAGTCTCGAGGTAGGCGGTGACCTCGCCTCTTATCTGACTGGAGCAATCCAGCCTCTGACATGGTCTGGTCCAACACCACACACACAACAGCTACACGGTATAAGGAGGTTGTTCACAGACCACACCTTACTGTATACTTCGACTGAAGTTATTCCTCAGTCCAGGCACTGACAGCACTCTAGCACATTGTGAGACGTCAATGAATGGCCGTGTTATTAGCACACAATGCGAGTCCTGGGTTAAATTGGAGAAGATAATGTTAGTAGCCAAATACGATGACATATCCTTCAAATTTATAAAGAACTCGTCGGTACTTACCCACACACTGCTGCTCATTTTGCAGAATAAATGCTGCTATGCTACTAAAATGTATTTTTTCTACTTAATAGCATTACTAATTCACCTCCATGCATATAAATTGCATTGTTAAGATGAATAAAGCCGTTAGAGCAGCAAAATTATCTAGCTACGAAATACTTTCCCGTTTTTAGTAAGACAATTGTTTAGCATCACGAGGTGGCCTAAAGTGACAAGTTCTTCATTTCTGACTTCCAACGATATTTTATCAGTAAAGGAAAGAAAATAAAACAGAAAAATATCTTATTTCGGGTACTGTGATTAACTTTATTGAATCAGTTGTAAGATTCATAATGAAAAAAGGATTTTGCGCTTATTAAGGAATGTAAATCGCTAGTAACATTATAAATTAATTACTATCAGGTAGTGGTCTCGGTGGCCGAATGGTCACACCATTCGCCTCCCACCAAGGCGATCCGGGTTCGGTCCCCCGAATTTCGCAGGAGGGAATCGTGCCGTACAATGCTGTTGGTCGGCGGGTTTTCTCGGGGATCTCCCGTTTCCCCCGCCTTTTCATTCCGGCGCCGCTCCATACTCACCTCACGTCACCCCTCACCAGCGCTAAAGGCGTCGATGTTAAGCGCTGACCGAAAATCTCTCACCCTCACTCACAATAGGGTATGCCGATAACATTATTAAAGAATGTTGTTGTATAAAATAACACATACCAATATTACTAAAATAATGTTTCAAACTAAAATATATTTATAATAACTATTATTACGTTAATGAAACTGAAAGAGTTTCTCTTATCTATGTTAAAACGTAGTACCCTACTGCAACATACCTTGAAGTTGTGTTCATTTTGGGCGCTGTATTATACAAAGTTTTTACCTAATAATTTATCATGTGTGTCTAATTACAAAGTAGTACTTGCTTTTAATAAGGACACTATTATATTATTATTATTATTTTTAGTTTGTGATACGTGTTTCTTGTTTTCTAATAGTTATTTGGTTGAACATTTTAATTTTATGGAAATTTATTGTAGAAAGTTATATTAAATTTGAAGTTATTACAATTTGGGTAATGGTAGTGTAGAAAGTTTTGTGTCACCGAGTATTTTTTGTTGTGTTTCCTCCTTCAGTGTTTGTCGTAGGTTCGACTGACAAGAAAATATGCTTGATTCTATTTAAAAAATATTACATTTGAAGTATTAGTGTACGTATCTTATGTTCTGGTTAAAACTCACTACCGATGTCAATAGCCTTGCAGACTTTGTCGTTATTTTGATGTATATGTGGTACAATCACACGCCTAGAAATGATTCGGCACATTTTGCAAACGCGAACTTATATTTCGTGAAAGTTATACTTAACAGTTCGGCAGCTCACTATTCTATAAAACTTATCTAAGTAAGCCCATCCGCCAGATAGAAATATCTCTTAAATTTAATAAACTATCCCTTTCCTAAATTTCTACTTCTGAAAATTAAATACAAAAAAGTTAATGAAGAAACTATATTGCACTACACTTTCTTTGGTTAAAATGAGAAGTCACCGATTCGCTAATGATGTTATATTTTCATACATTTTTTACTCTACAGTTTAGCCAACATTAAATTTTTGTAGAATGATTAATTACGTTCATTTATATTGTGAAGTCTTAGAAACTTTGACTTTTTGAATTTGGTAATGTATAACAGTATCGGAGTTCTGTTTGCTTGCCCTGTGCTTACTATGTAGGAACAATTTCTGCTCCACGGTGGCAGCTGAGACACTCAATGAGCAGCCATTCTAGAAGGCGAATCTTTTATGTACATTATAGCTGGAATCTTTCCAAACACATACGTTCATCCCACGCTTAGCGTGGCAAAGAAACAATTGAAATCAGATACCATGTATCAAATTAACAATAACTTAATGCGTAACACTTAAATAAAAATAACCCAACTCTTAAAATACTTTTTAATATAGTAAAAATTCAATTATTACATAAAGGTAGTTATTAATTCAAGAAGAATACATGTAACAGAACAGCAAGACTAATTCCACAAACTGACGAATGAATTCAGAAACTGGTTTCAAATTAAGCCTACTTTGATTTTTATGCTTATATTTTGAAATTGACACGTTGTTCACACATGTAAGTTATCATTCTTTAGTTTTTTTTTTATTTTCTTAATTTTAACTACATGGTGTTTTCTTAGCGTTACCTCGCCGCGTTTAAGGGTCAATAAATAATTTTTTTTTTTTCTTTTTAAGGATTTCTTTTTGTGAAACAGGATTATTTTCAGTATTCAGTTTAAGTGATACATGTAATATTAAATCTGAAATACTTCTACAATTTATTATAAAAATCAAAGGTCCATATCTAAGTTTAATAATCTGAGTTTCGAATAAAGATGCGATATTCTTGCTTTCTATAAAACTGAGTAACTTAGAAACAGGAAGAAAGAAAATATGCGGATATATATTCACCCTTCGCGAAATAGTGCCTGACTGTAGCTATAGAAGTATTGTGATTTAGTTGAGGTGAAGAATACATAACGATGATGAATACCGTTAAACGTGGTGAAAAGGAGCACTAAGACACAATTTTAAATAAAAATGTTCAGAATAAAATATGTTTAAACTTTTTTTTCGACAAGCAAGCTGACCCAGTTTACAAACAGGGATTTCTTTGTAATGATACAATTTCATTAAAGTAAAATCTGTTTCTAATTTTGCACTCGTTTGCCCCTGTGTTCACATTCTCTCCGTTTCACGATACCTTACACCCATCTTGTTAAGAATTGTCAGTTCTACAAATATATTTGTGTAATTTATTTAAAGAAAACAGACTTTAAGTCGGCCCTGGTGATATGTTGGTAACGTGCAGTGCACGGACACAAATGGTTACGCAAGTGTTGCAGAGACTGCGAGCAAACCTGCAGCTGGACCATAGTGTAGTTAGAGTAGAGTTGCAGCTAGTATCTCGGTCAATGACGTCCATGTGGGCCTCTCTGATCGTGACACTTCTCTGTATCGTGACGCCTACATATGACTAGTTGTGAGTGAAGGTGCCGTGCAAGGTCATGACTGTGTCAAACTATACTCTAGTGCAACCTTTCTCAGACACACAATACCAGGTCTGGCTAAACTCATCAGCGAGTACATGCCCGTGTGTCGCAACTGTACCTCACAAACTCTCGCCAAACTCCTGAAACACAGCAGGTGTCGTAGCTGTAAGTACAGGCATGTTGCATTAAACAGTGGCTTGCGTCGTTTCAGGACTAGAGCTTTGGGCGTATACTCGGCGTTGAAGTTACCGGCTAGGGATAAAACTGACTCTATGCTGCAATGTGCTGCACGTTAGAACGCTGCTCTGTCGCCCGGAGCTGTTATTAATGCAATGCGAAAAGCGGTGTTTGAATAGTTCAATACTGTTCCGCTTGGGTCGCCACACGCTGATACCCGCGTGATAGTGGCGGTTAATTATGAGAAGACTACACCAGGACAACTATCTGTCCCGCGTCCTACGTAACACGACTAAAATGTGTCATAGGCAGTCCGTAGTAAAATAGCACACTTCAAGCACTTCTTGACAATATTAATAAAAATATCTTATTATTATCTGACATGATGATTACAGAAATCTGTGGAAAATATTCAAAGTGTTATTACTTGTATTGCTTCATATATATTAGAAAAGGGTTGATTACAAAATGGTTGGATCTTAAGATTTGCAAGGAAGGAAAACCTAACCATGAGCTGATAACAAATCTCTCATATCAGACTATTGGGGTCGATGAGGAACGATGAGATGCATTAACATGTACCATAATCTATTGTGAACGGTGTTGTTGTTTTCAGCCATGCACATGTGATAAAGAATAATGACATATTGTTAGGTAACTTGTCGCAATGCAGTAAGTTGGTAATGAAGCTCTAGGACTTGACCACTATACTGGGCCCACTACAGCGAGAGCTTGCTGAGAGGTAAGACATGGTGTGTATATGAGACAAACCCTGGCTGACTCCAGCAAGACAAGACTCTCACCAGCACCTTGCTCTACTTGTCCAAGGAGAGTGTTCATGCAGTAGGCCTGGATACAATGGTACTGCCACATTACACAACACACAGTCCATTGTGTACCTACTGAGGTAACCTGTATTACTACTGCTCAGCTCTTCTCAGCATACTTACATACACAACCCATCCCTCTACCCTTACACTCCTAACCCTCCTGCTGAGCCTTAATAGCCATAACTGGGGTCAATAGTCCTAGATTCACCACTCAACTACACCAACATAATATTTGTATATGAAACTAGGTTGTCAGGCTAGGTATAGAAATAAAAACTGATATTATATTGTTGTTTACTTGAAAGAGAGGCGATTTATACGCACCCTGGATGTCTGGACTTGCGCAGTTGAAGTCTGTCGAATATATTGTGTTAGAGGATACTCTAGAATAACGTTTAACTGTCCACTATTTGTTGTGACTTAACGACGTCGAACCACACTTTTTGGCCTCCCGCCCAAGAGTGAAAACACGCCGGACTGAGAAGCAACTTGGCCGCTACAAACTCTGTATTAGGCTGTAACCTTTCAGCCAACCACAGAGCAGTACCAGTCCATCTAGGTATGACGCAGTCCTCTCCACTCTGTGTACGATGACGGGTATAGTTTACTGTTGCAATCTCCCACACTTCTCCTGGTCTTGGCTCAAGAAGGGTAGTAGTCGGGACTAGCTACAGAAGCGAGAAGGCACTTGGTATCTATCTCAAGCCTCCGGAGTTCCGCTATTATTGCATTAAACCATAACTTTATTGACTTCTTCGAGTTAACTAATGAATTTATGCTTGCCAACCTGACCATCTTAAGTCAAAACCAATATCAAACAACTCTGGCGTACTACAATTACTATACGTCACCCCATCTCTGATATGGCCAATTACAAACTATATTTCAGGCAGTTACAAGAACTTACAACAGTAGAGTAGGTAAGACAAAACTTCAGCTTCCGTTGTACCAAAAGTAACCAGAGTAAATTTAACACGTAACTAAATGTTCTTCTGACGGCTACTCGGTAAACTTCTCACTTACCCAGTTATCAAGCAGGGCAAGCGGCGGTTAGCAAGACAAAGTCGCCATTTGAAGAGATGATAATAATATGAACCGCAGACATAACCTAAACCACAACGAAGTGACACAGAAACCAATGTATTCAAAGTATGGAGAGAATCAAGCACGACATTAATATTGTTTCATGTAATATGAATAAAATAATAAAACATGTATGTTTATTTATTTATTTCCGCAATCTTAAAACCCTGGAGACCAAAGCTTAATCAAATAATTATTTTATGTTAAAATAATTTATTTCTCCTGATGGCTTTTAACTTGTACCACTGTTTGCGTAACGCACATATCGAAACCAATTTATAAATTTGAATTCTTCAATAAACCAAGTATTATTTTCAGTTTTCGTATTCTAATGACAACCCATCATTTTCTCAGTAAAGTGTCTGCAATAAAGAGTGATTCCATAGAGACCAATATAGCGTATTAAAAAACTTCTACTATCAATTAAACCATCGAACTTAAACATAAGAATGTGAATAGATACCTACTACGAACAGTACATATATACCCCACATTTAAGTTTAACTTATCGAATCAGATTTGCCAGTCAAGAAAATAAAAATTTAACTGCATACTTGCATTGAAATTGGTGGCAAACTAATACATGTAGGCTCAGAACATGTGAAATTATTGATACTTGATTAGATTAAAAATAAATTAAATTGTAATGTATTAAAATAACTTGTAAAGGAGTACACACTGTAGCCTACTGATTACATAGCGAAATTAAGTATCCAATATAGTACGGTTATTATTCGCACTTTTTATCAATCATTATTGACAAAATCACAGATTCGTCAATGAAAAACCTTGCAACTAACTGAGTATGATAAAATCAAGCAAATCATAACTAAGAGTGCAATAAGCTGGTGTATTCGTGACGTATGCTACGTTCATATGATGCTTGATACACTCTGATGCCACTCAGTCCTCGGCACGGCCTTACCTTGACTTGGGTGTTTGCAGGTATGCGCCACTTATTTCAGCTTGAAGCTTACTTGTGTCTAACGAAACACTGTTCCGGGTTTGGTTTTGGTTTTTATTCACCCCCGCTAGAATTTGTCCAGGATGTAGATATATATTAGTTAAGACACGACCACACTAGGTCTTACCGTTTAGCCGGGCAGTAGTACATCATCTCCTTGAAGAGCTGAACGCGGACGTTATTTTATTCGTAATCTTCTCAACAAACCCTTCATTTGATACACATATCATGGTAGTGTATAAAAATTAAATAGTCCGCCATCTTGGACGGTCAGCCATATTGGATTTGTAATAACGTCACTTAGCTAACCATGCATTGTCACCTAAAATAAACGTGTATGAAAAATTTCATCTCAATCGATTGAGAATAACTACTTTAAAATTCAGCTGAACGATTTCACTCGAACAAACATACAAACAATTCAAGTTAAATAAACGCTTTTGAAAGTCATGTCTTCAAGGATAAGGGAAACGAAATATTGCCAGGCCGTACAGCTAACAGCTCAGCTCCACAACGGCCGATATAAGTATTATTACAAACCAACTCTTTTCACCAAAATTGTTACGAGTATGAATATCACAACGTGGTATATCTTTCAAATAAAAAATACGATATTAATAAGTATATAACTTCTTGAAAAATAACACATATTCATTAAAGCACTTCCACCTTCGTAGTAATGCCGTGCAAACCAAAACTCTTCAACACAGGTTACATTGTTACAATAGAGGTAAACATTGTGAATTGCATCTTTCTGCACAGCAATAAACTACGAAAAGCCTTTCTTCTGTACCTGGCTGCGTATGATCTACTTCTTGTGTAGTAATACATCTTCTTGGGAGCTGGTGCAAGGGAATACTAGCTGCACGCCACCCCATATAAAATGTGCCTCGTAAGTAAGAAATAAAACTGCCCATACTATTAAAGAGAGGAACCTACATATACGATATGTTTGTTTTAAATAACGTAGCAAGATATAAGACCTGTGCAGGTAACTAATCGTAAAATTCTTTATATTTTACTGTCACCACAGTCCCAAACTTAGAAGTACGGTGAGTTCTGCACACTTTGTTTATTTCTTACACTGCACGTTTTATTATGTCATGTGACAATAGATGAAGACTGACTGAAAGTAAAAAAAAAAATTAAAATTAACTCTTTATTGTAAGTACGACGTACTTATACATACACAACATTGCCATTTGTTATTACAAAGGAAGGTACAGGTAAGCGAAGGAAGTTTTAATGAGAGTCTGAAAGTAAAACATTATGGCGCTGTCATGACAGCGGAATTAAGCATATTTATACGTCGGCCGTTGTTTTCTCCTAATATTCCACTTACCTTGCCGTCCACACTCTAAATTAATAATTGTTGTACATTTACAAGGAATATACTTGGAAACTCAGTTGCATAAAAAAACAAACTTGTTCTTGTAGCAATACAAAGAATACGGGTGGTAAAATTAAAAGACATGGGCTTGTATTTGTAGGCTACTTACAATAAAAAAAAGGAACTATTTATTTATTCTAAACATGAAAACTAATCAATTCATAAAATAACAAACTAACATTTGAGAAAAAAATCATAGACGCACTAAAATTCGAGCCTGCATCTTCGTTCTTGGTGATAGCGCACTACACGCCCAGACTGCAGTAACATACACATAACGTATACATTTTTGTATGTATATTTATTTAATATACAGTTTAATTAAATTTTTTTATTTTCTAGTATCTAATCAATATTAATATGCGCCTTACTCCAGCAAATTGCAAACCAGAGGATTTCATTTTCATATTATATATATATATATATATATATATATATATATATATATATATATATATATATATATATATATATGTGTGTGTGTGTGTGTGTGTGTGTGTGTGTGTATGTTTATCGATGGCTTAGAATGAAAACCTCGTAACTCAAACTATGACATTAATTGCAAAAGTTAACAAAAATAACCAGAAATTTTAAATCTAACCAATGCTATTATTTAAATAAAGCAATTTTAATATCTTGCGTACAAAATTGGAGTTTTAAATAATGTCAAAACGTTAGGTTCTTTCAACCAAATTTTATATTTTGTATTTACGGGCTTTTCATTCTAAGCCATATACACACACACATACACACAAGAAACCCACGCTTTTGACAAACTACTAAATTTTCCGTAGTTTTTATAAAGAAAATCCTTGCAAATACAAATTATTAAGTTGTCAAGGATAGTCGTCGTATTATTTTCATACGTTTGTAAAATTTCAAAGTAACTCTGTCATTAATAAAAAATTTCAATGCTGTTTTGACACATATACTGAAATTATATACACTATAATGTGCTAGAATGTTTACATTTTCGGAACATTAAAAACGATTGACATTTCATATTGCTGCGAAACTGTGTCCAATTAATAAAATGCGCCTGTTCATCCTTAGTTACTGCAAAACACCAAATATCGTGTAAATGTAAACTCATTGAAACCCAGTTCCTGAAATACTACTTTAACATATACTGTAGTTACTTTTCATTAACACATTTTAAAAAGTACTGGACATGTATTCTCTACGTTACGTAAAATGGTGCAATTTGTTAATGCACGTTAAAATATAACTGAGATAGAAGTAGCAGTGGTAAAACATTCACGTTGTACTTAGAATTACCTGTGTTTGATACCCAGCTCCATTTATCCTTATTTCTGTTTTCAAGGGGTTTTCCTAGCTCACTCTACGCAATTACTGAGATTGTTCCTTAATGCATAGCCTGACCAACTTTCTTCCTTTCTCCCCACGCATAACTGTACCAGGCTTTGTTCAGTACGATGGCATTTACGAGAACAAGAGAACAAAAGAATAAATCCTTGTACACACAAGATCGCAAAGAATTATTCCTGACCAGGATCTCTTTCTCGACAGTGGGAAGTCCCTCCCGTCACACAGCCTTCTACGTCATTAGATATTAGCGTCACGTCCAAATATCCTCCAAGGCAAATAACAGCCTCTATGTATACCTACGAGAAAATGTGACTTGTTTTCTTGGGAACCTCATCACCGGCTGTGATTCGTTCGTTTTTGTCACTCTACACCACACTGCTTATTTGATTCACTACTGTGCAAAATGTCGTGACTAGGCAAATTGAACATAAAGAGCACAGAAACTTCAGAGATTCACTATTTAGTATTCTCTTCCTTAAAAAAAATACATCAGTGCAGACTACGCGCATTCATGTAAATATAGACCAAGTCCTTCATGAATCTTACAACTACTCACTAAGATGGGGGTAATCAAATTGGCAGGCTGTAGAATGAACTAAAATGAGAATTTACAAACTAGTAAATGGCTGACGGAGATTGCTCTATAAGGCTTAATACTATGCTGGAACCGCAAGATGTAACGTACCGGTATGAGCAAGGAGACGGTTTATGTAACAGTAGGCTACTTACGCGTGACATGTGAACTTACCCACTTTGCGGAGTTTCAAGGACATTCAAAATTTCCCATTAAGATTGTCCCGGATATTAGCATTAATGATAGGGTGAAAGTGGATTCGTAGCAAACGCAGCCTAAGTAAGATATAAATATGAAACGGCAAATTCAAGATATTTACAACACGATTCTTGCTACAGAGGTAAATTTTTTGTTTTTGAAGGCGAATTATTTTTTCCCTATAATTTTTAATTATATAGGAACCTCATAACAGGCTATTATAAGTACGTAATATTCGTTACAATTGCTCGTTTTATCATGACAAACGCTTCAGAAAATCCCCGAGGGTATTTGTGTAGCTTTAACGCCGTGTATATAACGCACATGAATATTAAGTCGCAATTAATTTGTCACAAACAAAAAAAAACAGTCAATAAATTACTTACTCCATATCTCTTTCTCGCTCTCTCTGTCTTTATCTCTCTGTTCTCCTTGTGTGTTTTTACGAAGTAACTCTTCTAGTTTGCTACGAACCAGAAAACAATGTCTGGCGAACTGTTCAGTTTAATGTTTAGTTCATATTTCACAATGAGATATTGATGTTACACAAGTCCGTAAGCCATGTTTCCGTTGAACTGGACGTCTCTTTTACAACGAAGTATTTAGACTCAGGGCCTATAAAAAACAATTCTGTCATCAGTATTCGTCTGAAGTGATACTGGAAAATAATGGAAAACTAAATTTGAACTTCAGGATCACGAATCCATAAGCCCAAATACAAATACGAGTTCAATATTTGACAACTGTTCCACTACGCTCTGTGCTGCCGTCACAAACCTGAATCTTCTCTATCAACTGTTTGTACCGAGGTGACACACTTTGTGCTATTTCATGCGTCTTTACATTTATATTGTTGAAATTAAAACGACTACATATACGGACAAATATGAATAATAAATCCAAGTAAAAATAAAATTTAAACCCTTCGACATATTATTCAAACGCATTTTATACGTGACGTGCAATTTTTATTAATATGTATAAGGAATATAATTACAATTATCAATAGTTAATATCGTCCAAATGTATACTATGTAGAACTCCAAATTAAAAATAACTCACACAGAATCCCTCAGATTGCTATGTCTTAACCCAGTCATGACTTTCTACTATATTATTTATAACGTTCAAAACACGTAAGTTACTACTTTTGGTTTCTCTGTTTGGGTACATAATTTATATTACTTTCTTAACTTTCATTTGTGAATAATTGATAATAGTAATGTGTTGTAATTGTATTGTTTGATTTACAAAGTGCCTATTTCATTAGTGCGTACTTGATTTTCATTTCGAGACTAACACAATGGCCATTAACACTTGAATTCTAATGTTTAAGTCTTCATTTATTTATTTTACACATTCGACAAATGAATTAGGCCTAATACTGTCAAGATTGACTTTCACTTTATACGTATGTGACTTGAGGGAAATATCTCATTATATTATCGTTGCTGCAAGTGTTTATAGGAAGCATGTGGGACTCGTCACGGCCTCAGTACTGTACTCTAGACAGTTTACTCGACGACATTCTAGACTATACCACACATAAATTATGCTCTCAGAAACCTCATAAGAGAGCTTTACCACTTTTATTAACTTGCCAAGTCTCGTGGAGTAGAGGATGATAAGCATAGAACCGTGGATTCTTGAGAAATAGAGAATAAACATCGCAAATAATGTAATGCTATAAGAATAGGGCCTGTCGGTAAACTTTCTAATCGTTACTGTACCAGGTCTTGGAAAGTACAGTCATGTACACAAAGACCTGTGGAATTTAAGATATTCGTTTATGAACACCATTTATTTTCTATAGATAGTACAATATATTTGCATCTCACTTTTATACCTTTAAATTGTTAATATGACGTCTATGACGTCCTTTACGAGTCTATTGATGAAATTAGGACTACTAAATTGTCAGTACAAGCAAACATCCACTGACACTGAGACCATTTCAGCTCAAAGAGAGAGCAAGTTCGATACAAGCTGTGCCATGTTAAAGTGACTGTGGACTCTCCTGCCTGTGTGACTGTATTGGCTGTTCACTCATCCGTTCTTCGCATGCCTACCTCCTTCTGTTCTCATTACCCAATGACAATTACTTTAGCTTAGTTGAAACAAGGTAACGTTCCTTTATACTGGTTTAAAATATTTAAAAATGCTTCGTTCTGTTGAAAGGTCGGCAATAAATACACGGCAATGCTCCGCAACTCGCTTCTGCACAGAACGGTGTACGCGCAGTTCAAGCCAGCCAACAGCAACGTTCTCTCAGCTAGTACTGTCATACTCTATGAAGATAGCCCACAACCTTCTTATGTACACTGTTGCTTCAGTTATTATTTGTTCTCTGGCTATATTGTCTTATGAAGTCCATGGTGACCTAGACAAAATACTTTCTCAGCCCCGTACACTGTTACTGTTGTAAATTACATATGTTTTTATCACAACTTCTCTTGCTTGACTTCTCATCAAACACACTATAAGAAACACTTTATTATATATATATATATATATATATATATATATATATATATATATATGTGTGTGTGTGTGTGTGTGTGTGTGTGTGTGTGTGTGTGTGGTTACGGCCACGTTCTTAGAAATACAGACCTAGACAATAGTCTATCTACCAGTGCTACTGAGATGACTGTTAATGACAGAAAGCTTCGCTAGTACAATAGTGTTGTTTTAGTATTGTAGTATACTGTCACACAACCAGTGCCCCTAGCGGCTCCGACACGAACATGCAACTCGTTGTTACATTTACCGCAATGTTAAAACAATGCCAGTGTACCTGTGGCGTCAGTTGGTAACATGACGAACAATTTTCAACTCTAGTGTCCAGACCAGACGTGTTCTTTGTTCATAGAATTGACAAAAAGTTTTTTAAAAATGAAAAAGTGTAAGTTAACTTTATCGTATAGAAAATTTTTGTTTATTATAACGTGCAAAGTAATAGTAACAAAAATATGCCTAATAGTTCGTTAAGTAATATGTACGGTAAAGTTTGATGTCGAGTTTCCAAAATAATACTTATGCTTCGAAAAGGTTTAAAAAGGAAAATAATGTTATGTTGAAAGAAAATTTTTAATAATTTTCACTAAAGACATGACTTTTAACCATTTCTCAGCAGCCTTCAAGAAAATATTTCCTTTGCTTTAAAGTAATAATTTTACTGGGAAAGTAAATCAATCCTGGATGCCAATAAATTGTCCAGTTCGAAGAGGTTTATTGAACTATGAGAGATCTCGAACACTAGTAACGGCGAAGTAATTTCAGTACTGAGAGGCATAATGTATATTAAAATACCGTACAAAAACTCTTATGCACTGTTAAAAATGTCCGTAAATTAGCGGAAATATTTACAGAATAGTACTGTAATTAACGGAAGTGGCTTCCATAATTGTTTGTTTACGGGAGTTTGTCCGTATTGCCAGTTTACGGATGTTTGACATAACTTTCCATAAATTCACGGGAAGGTGTTTCTACAATTTTAAAGCGTATTTTACTATGTTTCTTTTAAAAATGTGGTACTAGTGATCACTATAACTCCTAGAATTAATACGCATACACACTGGTACAAATCAAAAAGAAGACAAGACAAGCTATGGTCATAGAAGCTAAGTGCTGCTTCCTGGTTGTCCATACTTTGTCACGAAAAGAAGAGATGTGGAGCGGGTTGCACGTTCAAAGTTATTTATTTATATGCAATTTTTTTTTCATAATGATATTAATGAAGTTCTGCAAAATTAGGTTGTAAAAACAAACGTTTCTCTTATAAAGTTGGTATCTTACTACCGCACTGAACACACTTAGTGAATACCTTGTCACTGTGGTACAATGGTTAGAGCATCTGCCTGGAAGCCATAGTGCCGTCAGTTCGAATCCCAGCAAATCCGAAAAACTATTCAAGCTACTAAACGGTATGTTAATATCTCGAGAAAACATATGAAATAAGAGTGTGACTTATTGCTTGAAAAAGGAGTACCAGTAATTTAAAAAATTCAGTTTTTTGCGGAAAACGGATTAGCCGTAATTTTACAAAATATTCCGTCATCAAGAAAAACTGAGTGTCCGTTATTTTACGAAGATTTCTGGGTAATTTTTTGCCTGTTCTTTCCGTAATTTCACGGAAATTTTTCCTCTGACAGTGCATTGCATAGTACTGAAATAAACTGCTTCGGTATAGGCATTTCTTCTACATATGTAATTTTTTTCGCGTTGTTGGTGATAGAACGTTTGGTGCTCGTGTAAAGTGTCGCTCTTAAGGGCACCGTCTACCTTGAGCTGTTTTGCGCATTAGAGACTCAGAAGCTACGGAACTATAGGGGCGACCTTAGAGCGCGTGTCACATGTTGCATCGCCACAATTAGCCAAGCGTTGAACTATCGTGCAGTATTCCCGCTGATATAGTTTTACTATGGGACTTCAAGATAATTGTATGTACCAGAATATACCGGTATCGAATTTCCGCGTTGGGTGCGTGGGAACTTCGGAGTGATAAGGGCTAGAATACAACGCTCGACGAGAAGCATTATCGCCTCTATTCACAGCGCGTCAAACTGGCGTGCAAGGTTTTCCTTGTAGTCTTCTTCCTATGGGACTTTAAGTTGTGGCCATAATGAATATCGTTTTGCATTTTACGAATTCAGGTGAAATATTCGGTGTTACAGTAGTCTAAATAAAAGACGTTATCAGCCATTTCGAGGTGCTCCGAAACTCTGTATCTAACAAGCGTTCTGAATATTTAAAATTATAGAGTCTTAGATTCAAGCAAGTGTTCTTCATGTAGATAAACATAATATGGATAAGTCAAGCTGTTTCTCGTTGAGAGGAATACGCGTGACAAACTGCAAAACTGTCCATGAGCCAGGCGAGAGCTTCTCTCAAGGCCAAATTAGCTACTTTTTTTTTTTCGCATTAGAGCAAAAAAACTATTTTTTTTAAACGGAATGCCCTTAAAAAATGCAACACTAAGAACAGGCACAGCTAAATTGTACAGGTCTATTTAGGCATTTTGCAAATTAATGGATCGTTCGTTTGCAAACTTTTTAACTTGATTTCAAGCTTATTTTCATAACGAAATTGGTGATACTTCGGGAGTAAAAATCTAGAAACCTATGACGTTTAATGTAACCAGAAGATAAGGTAAAAATTGTGATATATTTTGTGATAAAAGAATGAAGTGGTTTTTTGGCATGAAATTTATGTGACTTGAAAAAAATTAATTTTTAAAACCATTGAAAACTACAAGCCGTGGCTTTAAGCGGTGACCGTTCAGTTTTACTGGAGGAAAGTATATTGCCAAGCGCAGCGCACATTAATATCTGAGATTCTCATATATCCTGTTAGTACATATTGAAGCATGTCAGTCTGACAACACTGCTTTAAGCTACTGTGGAAGGCTTCGAAACAGTGTTTATAATTAGTATAACAGCCATCATTGTGTGAAGTGTGTTTTCTTTTCTTACACGTGGAACAGTTTTGTAAAAACATAGAGTACCATGGCACATCACTAGTCTAAGACCTGCAAATGTAAATGTGAGAAAATGTGAAAATGTGAAAAAAGAAATCAGCGTGAAGGGGAGGAAGGTTATAATTTTTTCCCCTCCCCCGGGTTTACTGACGTAGAGGGAGGGGGTTATAATCCCCCCCCCGGGTTAACTTATGTAGAGAGAGGGGGGAATAATTGGTCACCTTCCCCTTCCCGTTTGCTTACGTGGAGGGGGAAGCCGACCCCTCGGCCCAATTTTGTCTCGGCCTTGCTGACTTGTCAGGTTGACAGTCCGGGGGCGTCGCGAGGATACAGGAATACACACAACCGGAGCTAGGAGGGAAGATACAGGAATACACACAACCGGAGCTAGGAGGGAAGATACAGGAATACACACAACCGGAGCTAGGAGGGAACACGGAGGTGCGCTTATCCGGGACAGCACATGACGTCACAAGCCAGGTATTCCCTCCCCACTCTCCTTGCTTGCTCTGCTCTGTTGCCTACATGCGTGCGTGTGAACTGTACAGTAATTATAGCTCTCTTCCTATAATTCTCCGCTCTGCACGATATGCTCCAGCTGCAGATTGAGATTTATTGCCGTGTCAAATGACTGCTTGTTATCTGCTCTCAGAGCCACGAGTGGAAGTTAAATACCGCCTTTCAATTGCCACTTTAAGTTAATTCAACACTCTTGCTTACACATACTAAACTGAATATCTATTTTGTAATTTAGTATTATTTCACACTAGAGTAATAAACTTGCGAAATTACTCAGTACTACTTCACCATTAGGTATGCCACGTTGGTTTAACATTGAAAATGCTTATACACCAGCACATATTATTTGTTAAGAAAAGGTATTTACTTTAGGATAGAAATTATAGTTTTTATTATAAATAGTATTTGTGGAGGGTTTATTTATAAGTAATTTCACAATTTATGCAACTTTTGTTGTGGAATTTCATTTAATCTAATTAAGTCCTTAAGTTTGAATAATTAATTTAATTTTACAACTTAAAAACTAGTATAAAGCATTAAGGTTTTTTTTTATGTTTACATAGACCGTTCACGATTTTCACAGTTTCTAAAAAAATAATAATAAAAAATAAGAGTTTAGTAAGAAAAACACTTTTCTACGAAATGAAACTCACGCACTGCCTTAATATGGCCACCTGCCCAGACGTCTAAAGGTGTACTCTATGTTTCGTACAACTTCTGTGCAATTTGTCAGCTACGTGTGGGCAATAATTGTTATATTTTGAGATATGTTGCACAACGAAAGACGAAGTTTGCAGTACAAATGTTGAAATGGACGTCTACGCTACACTGTCACACATACTACAAAACATTAACAATCATTGTTCATAAAAAGCTGTAAAATTTTACATACGTTATACGAAACAGAGCAAAATCGAGTTTCAACAGTAGGAACTTACTTTTTCGAAAAAACTTTAAAGATGTTGAGTGATTATTTAAATAACGGTACACGTATGTATTTCAGATCCTCCAGCAATGTTTATTAAAAATTTTGGGTAATAATAACTTGTGGCAGAAGAGTAACAAAATGTTAAAGACACGTACAATGTTTCGCCCCAAGATAAGAGCAACATTGTCGACGAGAAGACCGTACCACAGTTAGTGGTGTACGCCTACATGGCGTGATACCTGTGCCTGTGTCACCCTTATATCTTCTATCCCTGGGACCGTCTAAATGCCTGACAAATATATCTTCTCTCACTTTACTTAAGAGTGCGTGGTAGGTAAATAAGTGCTGAAATCATAAATTTATTTGTACGTTTTTTTCGAAGCTAATAAGGAAGAATTACTCATTGACAATCCTAGATAATGGTATTTGCCAGCTTTATGAGTAAATATTTATCCAGAATTAGTAATTCGTTACGCGTGATGTATTTTGCCGCAGTTAAATGCACGAGGTTCCGGTGTCAGAGATTGTGCCTCAGAAGTTCGTAACACTGGAAACAACGATGGCTAAAACTATTGTCTTGGATTGCTATTGTTTTCATTTCGCAAATTGGCTTCAAGAATCCTACAGTTATAGATTAATGCTATTAGTTTTGACTTACGTACCACGACCTCTTAAGCTGGGTTTAAAACACAGAAATTAACAATTATGATTTATGCCGTAAGCATTTGTCGCACACGTGGAAACATATGTAGAGAAACAACAGTTCATAATGCAATCATCAAATCATAATTCTAGCCAATCAAAAGATGGCGATGTGAACTACTTATTTGGCAGTAAGTTATAGTTTGACAGACTATTTGTCAATTATCGCCATCAGCAATTGCATTGATACAGGATCGGTGAACACGGATAAAGAACTAATATATCTGACATTGTTAATAATTCTGACTGTTGGTTTTCATTTTCTGTGTTGTAGACGGGCTGTGCATTGCCCTAATTGGCTTATTTTACCAGTGTTACTTTTTACGCTTAAGGAAACCTCACATACGTACTCATCTGCTATGTTCTATTGGAAACCATCGTACTGAACAACGTACATTCAGAACTTCTGTATACGTCATAATGCGTAAGCCAATGTTTAGGTTTCAATTGTAAACTCACACTTACATGATGTAATACTACACGTCTGACGCTTCACTCTAGCAGTTAGGCCCTCGGTGATGTTATTCCTGGAAGGTAGGTCGCTTTCCACTCGCTGCACATCGCTCTTCCCTTCTTAGATCGCAGTTTACTAGATATTTCACTAAACACTGCTTACATTCTTTCACTGCATCTGTCTCCTCCCAGATAAGTCGAATACCACGTAGTCGTCTACTAAAATTGCAAGTGCGTGCAACTACCAGCTGATACTCTCACTTGTTTGAAGACTAGAAGTAAGGTATAATTATTACAGTTATGACTCTAATGTGAGGTTACAAACGGATCCACTTACTATCAGCATTTGTGGTAAAACACAAGACTATATTACAGAGTACGCCAACAACAGCATATGATATATCTCTTGGAATTTGTAAATAATATTAACAATACGGCCGATGCCGATATTATTTATTTCTTAAATAAGTTAAAACTTAATATATCAGTGTGTCAATTTGTGTATGTTATGTATTAAATTTTAAGAGTAGCGATGTCCACATTAAACTATCAACATGTTTAATTTTCATGATGTGTACGACGTAATGCAATTTTTTTAATTTTTTTTTTTTTTAAATTTAGGACAGTAGAATATATATCTACAGCTACTACGAAAAGGCAACTATTAATATGAAGGTAATACAAGAGCTGGATTACATTAAAGACTAGAGTTACGTGGAATCATGTTGAAATAATTCTCCCGCCGAGACTGTCCAATAACTATAACTAGAGCCAGGTTTTTACGGCACAAATAGGTTTGCATATATTGTATTCAATAACTTATGTGCACATCTGCAGCTCTGCTTCGTAGTCAGTGATTGGATGTTTATAGTCACTAGTCTTGGTATTATATTGGCAAATCACAGACTCGTGGTGTCATAGTTGTCTTATCCTGATTGGTCCAGTCAAGTGAGACACATGTCTGAACAAAAACACGCTGCCAATAACCATGAAGCACAGCTGCTAATGTGCACGTAATACATTGACACAAAAAGGTAAAAAAATATTTTTGCGTTATGACATAATTTTCTTACAACATAGCAGCTAAAACATATTTTTTCGGCACAGTTATATCTCAAAATATATTACTGTACAAATATTTATGCGTAATCACGTGTCAAACAATCAATTTCTACTGCAGATTTTCCAATAACAACATGCAAAGGTGGTCGTTTACGAATTAAATAAATAACTGCAGCAAATAAAAAATCTTTACTAAATACTAGTAGTATAATTATGCCGATTCCAGTGCTGGAGTCGGTGTGTGGCGCCCGCCCGAGTGTGTAGTGACATCACGGCGCTGGTCGCCATGTCAGATAACCCTGACCTTTAACCTGACCTTGACCTTAACTGTGAAATTAACACAATTTTCAAATATTCGAAAATAGAAAAAAATTCAAAAAATTCCAAAAATATTCCGAAAAATCCCGAAAAAAATATTACCTTCATCTTGTTTCTGGACGCCACCTTGGGGTTTATTCTGAGGCTTCCGAAAATTTTTGATTTCACATTCCATTTAATAAATAAAATTTTACTAAAAGTATTTTATGTTATAACCATTTAATAAAAATCTATTTACAAAAAAAATTCTATAAATTATTTAATTAAATAAACTACCGACACATTTTACCCGGACGAGCTCCATTAACACACTGACTACCCTCAACACTTTTTACATGTACTATATATAGTCACCAAACCCCTTCCCCTATTACCCCTCCCCCCTTTCCCTTTCGTTTATCAGTCAATTAAGAATATGGCCAGATGATTACGACGAACGTGTTAAAAGTTGAGAAGCTAAATCATCTACGGTTGTACATGTTACAGATATTTATAATGAAAGTGTAATTGTACTGAATGGGTCGGTTTTCTGTGGTTGTCTGAAGACATATACTGAAATGAACTAGGCAAGGACTTTTGGGTATGAAAGAATATTGAGTTCTATAACTTTAAGAAGAGTTGGAATATCACTGAGTTAAGAAATAGAATGTATGGTTGGAGTGCGATTACACTAAACCGGTCCCGTATTAAGACACACATTGTAGGAAAGCGAACAGGACGAAGCACGTACCCCTATATGGCATTTATGAAATTTGAATTAATAAGCGATATTTGTGTAAGGTTATATGCGACGTAACTTTCCTATGAACTACAACTCACTTCGAAAATAAAAATAGAACAGTATGTGTTCGATATTTCCTGTAACTAGTGGGACTGGTAGCAGTGAAGCAGCATACTAGCTACAGCAGTGAATAAGTTATAATGAGATGTGTGCTTGTGTTGAACAACTTCGACTAGCACTGCGATTGCTTCGCCTCTGCTGGTGATATCTTCACCGGTGATGATTACCACTACCGCCATAACAATGACCACGATGGCGCATGGGACTTCCTTGTTAAAATTAGCAATATATATGACTGGGTAAACGAAGTATAGATCATGCTCCTTTTACGAGGCCTTAGTGATCACGTTGACGACACGAAGTTGATGAGTGCAATAAACTATGTTTTTTGTTGCTTAATCAGGCAATATATGGATATGATTGTGATTATTTTAAAATGAAGACTGAATATTTTTCAAGGGATGCGGTGTTTGTTTTGCAAGTAGTTGATTATAGACTGTATGTACATAAAATGTGATGATTAAGGAAACAGGGTTTTTTATTTATCTTGGGAGTTTGACAAGAATGATTATTACGATTTAAATACTTTTTTCGTGTATAAAAGTAAAGACAGGATAGAAAATAGTAATATATGAAACTGAAATTACCGATCTGGTATGGAAGCTGGCCAGTGATATGAGACTGGATGATGGTATTTGCATAGCTGCGAGTTGTCGTGTATATGTAATTGCTCGCTTCGCAGAGACAAAGTCATATCTGTGTATATGTATTGTAGAAGAGTATGATGACCAGTTCAGACAGGCTCTGACAGGAACGTTGGAGAGTGAAGGTAGAGTTGAGAGGGGGTATTGGGTTGGGAGAATGGTATGTGCGAGGGTGTAGGGGTGGTGCGTTTAGCATAAGTAGTATGGATATTAAGTGACATGTCAGTTTCTTCGATGGGTTGGTGTATGCCATGTTTGGAAGTAGCCGAATAGTCTTGCATTTGAAAGTGTCCAGAATAATTTTTTTTTTTTTTAACGAATGAATGAGTTTATCAGAAATTGAAAGCAATGAAGCTAATTTGGTAGGAGTGTGAGTTTAGACGATGTAGTTCTGTAGGAAATAAAGTCCGTGTAGTTATAATAAAAATATTTATCTAGAAGTATTTTAGTAATTGAATGATTGATTTTATTGGGAATCAATCGGATATAGCTAAGAAGGGAGTGATTATAAGTAGTACTGATTAATGCCATTTAAATAAAGTTATGAAATAATTCTTCTACAAAAAACCGATTAATTTAAAATTGATTAACAATACGTAGTCTCAATTGATGGTCGTTACTTCTCAGAGTCATCTAGCTGATATGTGAAGACTTAGATGTCATTCTGGTTTAATGATAATTATAAAGGAAATATATTTTTTAGACAATAGATAAAAAGTGGTTGTAAAGTAGGGGAAAGGGAGGGGGCAATTCATCACATGACAAACACCCAATTAAAATACATGCTGTGAAGGTTAGGGGGAGGGGTAATAGGGGAAGATGTATGGTGACTTTAAATACAGATATAAAAAGTGGCGGGGGGAGTCAGTGTATCGATGGAGCTCGTCCAGGTTAAGACGTTAATGGTCGTTGATTTAATCAATAATTTTATATGAATTTTTTTTATTAAACAGTTTTTTATTAAAAGTTTTAACATAAAAAATTTTACTAATATTTTATTTATTAAATTGTGCGGGGTTATAATGGAATGCGAAATCGAAAATTTTTCCGAACCCTCGGAAGAAACCCTAATATGGCGGCCGGAAACAAGATGGAGGTAATACTTTTTTCGGGATTTTTCAAATATTTTTTTTAAATTTTCGAAATTTTTGTAAATTTTGGTAATTTGACACTCAAGGTCAGGGTCATCCAACATGGTGGCCGGGGCCGTGATGTCGCAACATGGCGGGGGCGCCACATTCGGGCGGGCGCCACACACCAACTCCTGCACTGGAATCGGCATAACTATACTAATAATACTTAATCGTACTGTGAACGTAAGGAAGAAATGGGCAAAACAATAGTTGAATGTTGTTATGCATAAACTTAATATGCGATAACTTTAAGTTAACTGTAAAATATGCTTATAACTGAACAGATTGAGAGCAGTATTACAAAAAGTATGTTGGTCTTATAAAAGCAACATATACAACATAAGGATACAGGAATAAAATACTTTATGGAAGACTCTTATAACGATGAAAACGCAATACGTTACTAACAATTTGCATCTAGTTGGTTGATGTGTAACATGCTCCAGTTCTTATATTCGCAGTATGTTTACAACAGCTAACTTGTCACAGAAATCATATAAACTGTTTTGGTGTAGAACAATGCGACCAAGTAGGCTGCTGCTAAGTTTGCACAAATCCTTCGTCAAATAAGGATTTGACAGCTTTGTACATACATGAATAAATTGATGCAATACTCCCACGATTAATGTTACAGTCGATATTGATTCCATGAATTCGGAAGTTTCGCATAAAACAGCAAAGAAATACAAACAAGCATAAACACCTACTGTACTTATATAAACACGTTCTCCATATCGTACGTGTCAGATTCACGTGATCGTAGGCCTAATAACTTGTTTGCGTCAGAATGTTGCTATTGCGTAGCCTGATCAGCACTCTTCCTATATTACCACTCTACGGAAATAATAAGTTATGTGAAGGAGGTTAGAAAGGTTTATTTGAGATGTGGTTGGTTAACCGCGACAAGGTCGTACAAAATACAAGCAGACAGTTACGAACGCATGTAAGTAACGTGTGGTGGCGGTTCCACCACGCAGAATACTGCCAGGGGGCGTCTGGCTCGTAAATGTCTTCTCTTGGCTAGTGTTTCGTTGTCGCCAAACCGCAACGTGTTTCTTCATGCTCGGTCGAGGTGACTGCAAGGAGAGTCTTTGTAAACTCTCTGTTGCGTGCAACACACATAATAATTGTCACGTGAACAATAAGCGACAAGGTAAACATATAGTGTACTGTGCGTGGCGGCTCACAGAAGATTAACATAGACTGGTCGCTACAGAGCGCAGAACACTTCACATGAGTCATGTTTCACAAGAGTACTTATAAAAGTTTTCTTTGTAGTGTTTGATTACTTAAACACACACACACTACAAACACACTGCTGCGCGTTCCTAAAATGAAGTCAGGTTGCTGGCACTAGTAGTAGCAGTGTGTAGATAGTTTTGTGAGAGATACTTCGGCAGATAACTTTTTTCCTGCTACATAACAACCTTGGCAATGTTTGTATTGATTATTAAAGTTTATACCTACAAGTTATAAAATATTTCGCTGGTTTATTATAGTTCATATTCTTGTAGGAGCATTACAAATATTGTTGAAGGTGAAGTGAACAGGTATTGTTCAGCACTTAATTTAACAAAGTCTTAAGTGCTGATGAGTATTGAGCAACGCCGGAATGAAAGAACGGGGAAAATGGCAGATCCCCAGAAAACTACCGACATGGCATTGTCCAGCACGACTCCCGCACACAAACATCGAGGGACCGACCCCCCCGAGAATCGACCACGGATCGCCTTGGTGGTGCTCTTACCACTGCGTCAACTGCGGCTTTGCTAAACGTTATTTTCCCAAAAAAATCCCTTCTTCACAGTTAACAAAGCTCTATACTGTTTCAACATTAACACAACCAATTACAAAAAACACAATAATTATGAGCTGGATATTAATTATTTTATTTAAAGAATCTTATGTATAGTAGTGGCAACAAAAACTAGTGCTGTCCCTATTGTAAATGGAGTCTCTTGCCCGCTGCATGGTGAAAGTCATATTGTAAGTTGTAAATTAACAACGTTGAAATCACAGTTTAGCAAACTTCACCGCTGCTGTTCAACCAGTGAATAAAACGGAGTTGAAGTTACAACTTCAATAACATTAAGTTTTAAGATCCGTCGGTGAGAATAAAACGTAGCAGTTACAATTTAGCTTTTACAGTCAGATAGATTAACATTACATTTCATTTGAATTAAAATACTATACAACTTCTTGGATGTATTTACAACTCCGTTATTTTGGTGTTAAAGGCAGAACACACTCCACATTTACAAGTCCATTCATCATAACGATGTTTGCGCACACATGTGAGATAGGGAGAAGCATACTGTTAATGAAGAGTACTGAGGTAGTGTAAGGAGCTGATGAGATTCCAGACGGAACGTATCGATGTTACACATTAACAATATCTGCCCAATAGTGACGAAACTCAAGGAAATGCACAAACTTCACAAAAATGATTGGAAATATTCCTACGTCACATTGCTAAGCTTGTACTGAAAAAAAAAAATGTAGGAAGTCTTCCCTGCAAACTATTTTGTAGTAACTACAACATAATATTGTGGGGGCCACAACATTTTAGTTGTGTCTACAAATGGTTTTGTGATGACCACAAAATAAATTTTGCAGGGTAAATACCTACAAAATATTTTGTAGCTGCCACAATTTTTTTTCCGTGTGGATATAAGAGTGGAGTGTCAAAAAATTTTGGACTGGACCGCTCGACATTGTGTTCAACTGTTAATTACGTCATGGAAAATTGACTCAACAAATCTCACCTCTAGAGTCATTGCCCAATCAAGTGCAGGGAAACTGCAGTGGCAAACGCTTTACGTGAATATAAAACATATTTGCTGTTCACATTACTAAACTATACAAAATATCGAGATATTGTGTATAATAAATGTTGTATGTATATTTCGATCCACGTATGAAGCGAGTCTTCCTGGACGATAATACGCACATCATCGGGCCTATCGAACAGTTGTGCTCATGACTGCCTGTGTGTAGTATACACCCTAAGAATTAGTTTGTAAATTTGCCACACGTGCGTATAGGAGGGCTAAGAAAGTACGTGTGGTATAATTGTTTCCCAGACATCAATCGTAGCACTCCTGAACTTTTTTATAAAACAGTCAAATTTATACTGAAGTTACAAGACTTGTATTTAACAACTGTAACATTTTGTAAATTTACAAGGCGAAAGTATGGTAACTTTCCGATACTGCGTTTAGGTTAATAACTTCCTAAACATTTTAGGAATTTTTTTACAGTGTAGGTTAAGCGATTTGTACAGACCTGCCACTACCATACAGACCAGTTGCCAGATATTCATTTGCTTCCGTAGTAATTGTTTTAAACTGTCTTACTGTTTAGCTATGTTAAATTGAATTAAGTATAATACAGTTAATTTTGATGTTTCAATCACTTTATATACTGAACGGAGTGACGATTCCTCAGTTTGAGTAATAATTTATGCGCATTGCTTAATGAAATTACAGTTATTTCCTCTCTATTTGAACTAATTTTTTCTGTAGGAGTTATAATTGCTGTGACAGCAAATTTCGCTGAATTTGTGTAATAAATCTTTGTTTTGTTTCGTTACTTTCGTAGGGCAAAGCCTTCACAATAAGATGTATGTAGGTGTTTGTGGATGGGATATTCACATGCATGTCAAGTTTTACACACACAGATGTTTTACTCGGGAAAGGTAAGGTGACACTGTGCTGATAAGAAGCTGACTTGTTATCTTCTCTGCATTGTGCTATCCTTATTGCAGAACTTCCTGGAACTTTGGTGAAGAATATTTAACCCAGTATTGATAACAACTGTATTTCCCACTATTTCAGTAAATCAATTTAAACATGTTTGCAATAACTACTGCTGCTTCGGTATTCGAGTCACCTTTTTTTTTACTGTAAATTCACTCATAGTAACCTGGAAACTTATGCTCATACACATAACTACCAATGTCTCCGTATATTCCCTATAATGTTTCTTTTCAACATCCACTTAATCTGCACTTGACCACATCTTGAACGGTATCAAGCGACTCAGATCAGCACCACTACTGGCTGGCAGAGGCAGGAGTGACGATTGACTGGCAGAGGCAGGAGTGACGATTGACTGACAGAGGCAGGAGTGACGATTGACTGGCAGAGGCAGGAGTGACGATTGGCTGACAGAGGCAGGAGTGACGATTGTCTGGCAGAGGCAGGAGTGACGATTGACTGGCAGAGGTAGGAGTGACGATTGGCTGACAGAGGCAGGAGTGACGATTGACTGGCAGAGGCAGGAGTGACGATTGACTGGCAGAGGCAGGAGTGACGATTGGCTGACAGAGGCAGGAGTGACGATTGACTGGCAGAGGCAGGAGTGACGATTGACTGGCAGAGGCAGGAGTGACGATTG
>PNEQ01034827.1:0-43644 GCA_003012365.1 Medauroidea extradentata | reverse complement strand
AACATATGAAGTCTTGCTGTAAGTTAAAATCACAAAAAATATTGAACTTGGTTTAAACCTATTCTTAAAGAATAATGAATTTAGTAAATAATGTTCTGAAAATCACAAGGACTGCGTGGTCTGGAGTGCTGTACGTATGGTGCAGTATGAGTGAAATATTTTATGAAATATTAAGAATTAGCACTAATTTAATTGTATGGTAGCTGTCATGGGAATAAGGTAAAGAGATATGATGATATAAAGGGATGAAATTAGCTATTAATTTTATTGGGAACGTGTAAATTCAGTGTGGTTTAGTAAAACTGCATGTCTGTAATAGTAATTTGGATTAGATAGTGACAGTGACGTTTTTCATTGCTGGAATGGTATTTCTTTATTACTTATAACGTGGGCGGGGTGCGCGCAATAGAGTTGATATCATGTACGATCATACACTGTTGTGTTTGTGTGTGAGTAGGTGAGTGTGTGTGTGAATGTGCGTGATCATTCGTTAACTTGTTATCTTGAAGCGCGCGAGTGTGTGTGTGTGTAGATATGTTCGTGTATGAACTTGCTCTGTTGTGTAAGTACATGTGTGAAGTTATATTCGTGTATGAAATTGCTCTGCATGTGAGTTTGTGTGTGAGTATAATAAACGTCTGTATGGTCGAGCTGATATATGACTGAAGATATTATTGTTAGAAAATATTATCTTTGAAGATTAGTATTGTGCATCTATGTAAAGTATGGCGTATATAGTAGTATATTTACGAAAATGTTAGATTTAGTAAATATGCTTTTGATTATGACTGTTATTTATAAAAACCAAGTGATATACATTAAGTGTGTTTGTCTAGTCATGACAGGAATTCAGGTACAAAAATTGGATACATTCATAGTAATTATGTGACTTCGGAAATAAATGATCAAATGTTACACGGATAATGATTTTGTTTGAAGTATATTTCATTGACTTTTACATGAGTTTTAATAGTAGGCCTATGTACCAATGGTGTTTTGTGTGTATTGCCTGACTGAGTAATATGTCTGGTGTAGTACAAGTGAGTAATGAAGGTGCGTTTGTCTAGATGAAAATTGAGTTTAGTTTGATGGATGAGAACGAACAGTAGGTTTGTACGACTTAGAAAAGTTTAGCGAATAATTATTATCGGCAATGCTTTGACTGACGTGCATGTACTGGAGATGATACCGAATGTAGCTTGTGCCAGCTATTAATATTTGGTATAAGAGGGCCGGCTTTTGGTTGTGTTAAGTTATATGATAAAAAGGTGCAATTTATATAATCATGTATTATGGTGGTCCGATATAACATTGTAAATATGTGATGATATTTACTTAACTTAAAGTAACGAATAGGTTACCATGTGACCTGCCTCGGTTAGTTAAAGAATGCTGATATAATATTGAAGTGTATGTTTTGTATGGATGATCAAATGCTTTTAGAAGTATGGTTGTTTTGATGCATACAAATCTAAAATGAAGAGCTGATTGTAGCTTTGACATATCTTGATAATTTAGTATGTCAACGAATATTACAAGTGTCGCTGGGTTATGTTGCTAGGTAGCGCTTAACAGTAGGATAGATAGATAGTGAGTAATATTTGACTGATAAGTCTAGATAGTTACATGAAAGATTGAAGATGAAGCTAAGATAAGTATTGTGACTATGTGTACTGATAACTGTATGGAATGTATGTTAGTTCGACATGATTTCGAGCAGAAACTTAATTATATATGTGTTCTTTAACGCTTCGTATTTTTTTTATTGTTTGCCATGTCCAAAAACGATACAAGAGTTAAAGGTGAATATGTAGGTAATAAAATTAATTAAGAATAACAATGACATTTATGTAGTAGAAGGTAAGTTAAAAAACAAAAGTGTTCAACTTGTGATTAAGAAAAGACTTCGAAGGAGGAAAATGCCTTATGTTGTATGTCATATAAAGGTTTCGTATTAGTGGTCTAAGTGTGCGAGGATCGTCTTAACACAGACAAGACTTTTGTTGAATTTGAAGACAAGTTAGCTAGAAAGACAAGTTTGAATTATAGAGATGGCAAAATACTGAGCCCAACATATGGGACGGGGCAGAAAGCTTTGATCGGTTTATCGATTTTTGCCCGACCACGAGTCACGTTAAGCTTAATTTTTTACACTATATTAAACATGATTTTTAGCAAGAGGGATATTGGTTCGAACCTTCGCGGGCGCATCAGAAAAAAAATGCTACTTGTTCAGAATTTAAAAAGAAATACTACAGTGTATGTGTTTTTCAAAGCCAAGCAACCGTTTGTAAAATATAGACTTGTAAAGTCACAAAGTTATAAGTTTTAATATTGTCCACTACAGATATTTAACTGGCTGGCCAGAGCTGCGTGTCTCGAGTCGACACGTTTACATCCGCCCGCACCTCCCCCCTCCCTTCCTAAGCCTACCTGACACCTTGCCGGTCGTATGTGTAGTGTGATCAGTCTCTGTCTCTCTTTCTCTCTCTCTGTCTGTCTCTCTAGCACACACGCTTCCAGAATTCTCCACGCGAATAAATTAAATGTATTTTAATTCGCTCGATCTGATTTAATTAAAAAAAAATTGAGATGTTATTGAAAATAATCAAATATACGTGTTAGTATCTTTTAAATCAATATGTTTTCGCAATTGTTAACCTTGACAAATAAAATGACATAATAAAATCGTATTTTGGAAGCCCTTTTGTAATTCGTGGTTGATATAAATATGACAGTCTCTGATATTAATGTGAAAGGTAAAAATGAATCATAGTTATGTTTAAGTAGACAAAATACTGAAGACTCTTCTTACGTTTTTTGTTGTACTGTAATTAGTTTCATTAAAATTATGTTTTTGTCTGACTACTATATGTAGTGTAGAAAGGAGGTGTCATGTATAGTTAAGACGAGCAAAGTATAAATTTCTGTTCTGTATATTAGTTACACATTGTTGGTTAATGTAAGTAGTTTTATATAATTTTTACGTATGGAATCGTTAAGAATGGTTAGGGTGAGAGAATTTAGTTAGCGACCAAAATCGAAGTTTTTAGCTTTGGAAGAATGGTTAGGTTTTAGTCTGACTGTGAGAAAGGAACTTGAAAGGAAATAAAGACGTATTAGAACTGAAATACATATGGAAGTAACTCTTAAATATATGAAATAATGAAATTGGATTCAAATTTTCATACTATGTACAAAGGCGAATGAAGAAAAAACCTGTAGCTTTACACGTAATGATTTTTACTCTCGCTTATTAGTTGCACATCGTATATGATGTCTGTTGATGGTGAAAAATGATCAACTATACTGGACGAGATCTTCAAACTTGAATGATAATAACTCTAACTACTGGAACCTTACCCTACGAAGAATGTTACATGCTACTGGTGGCACCGTAACTTTCTACAGATATGTCCTTCGGTAAGAGGGGAGATGTATTTTCAGAAAGTATAACGTAGACGTAATTTTAGGTGAGAAAAATTTTGGTATCTTGGTTTGCATGACGAGAGAAAATATGGAGTCAAGACACGAACTACAAATGGTTGCTTTCCTTCATCTATCAATCGATAATTTTTTTTGTGCTAGCAAAGAAATGTGAAATGTATATATGAATGCACTTTAAAATAAAACATGAAATTTAGTAACAAACATGTTTGCAAGACTGGATATAAGATAAATTGATAAAACTTATATTAATAACTGGAGTAAGTATACGAATAGCAGTAGTCGTGAGAGGTGATATTTCAATAGTGAAGAGGTAACATCACCTCCAGTGAAGAGATGGAAAATATTCGTGTGTGTTCTTACCGCAAGCATGTATTTATGGAAAAATATCGGTATGTGTGCGTGAAGTTGGATGACATTAAAGTATTATTCATAGTATGTACCAGTGAGAAAACTTAGATATCTGAATTTGACAAAGCAACAACTAGAAACGGTATACGGGTTAGTATTTGATAAGGTCTGTTCTGTAGCTATAAGTCGTCATTTAAGGAAATTGAAACCGTTACGTGTTTAACTTTGTGAGAGTCGTCGTCAACACCTTCTAGACACCAGAGCTACAAGACATTTGCGTGTGGATGCACTGTATGGAGACTAGGAATAAGTAAATGTAATACAAACCAGTGTCGTACAGCATATTGATATTAGAGCTGAAGACTGTATGCAAGTATAGCATATAAGTACAGGTCACGATATTCTCCCTGGAAAGCAACAAGATTCGATAATGGTATGAACTTAGGAGGAAATTGAACTTACTACGAATGATGTGTTAATGGCGAAGCCTTCATTAATTTCTGTTTCGTATGTGAACAGCTCGGAATATTTGTCGATGACTTCAAGATACCCTTGTTGATTCTGTGACATGATTTACAGTACTTGTTGACGTGGTAGGGTAGGTGATATGAGACGAAAAACATATATGAATAAGGACTGTTTGGTTTATGGGTATTAGAAGTCCGGGCGTGAGTTCAGGTGTATTAATACGTCTATCAGTCAATTGGAAATATGACGAGATGATTACGACGAACATGTTAAAAGTTGAGAAGCTAAAGCATCTACGGTTGTACATATGTTACAGATATTTATAATAAAATATGTAATTGTACTGAAGTGGTTGGCTTTCGGAGGTAATCTAAATACAAATATATACAATGAACTCAGCAAGGACTTACGTAAATTTCATCAAAGTATGAAAGAAAATTCGGTTCGATAACCTTAAGAAGAGTTGGAAAATAACTGAGTTAAGAAATAATATATATATATATATATATATATATATATATATATATATATATATATATATATATATATATATTTGGAGTGCTAATACAATAAACCGGTACCGTACTAAGACACACACATTGTAGGAAACCGAACAGGACGGAGCACCTACCACTGTATGATATATATTAAATTGTTTGAATAAGATATATTTTGTCAGGTTAAATGCAACGTAACTTAATTTTGACCACAACTCACTTCGGAAATAAAAATAGAACTGTATGTGTTCGACACTTCCTGTAACTAGTGGGACTGGTAGCAATGAAGCAGAATTTTATCTACATCAGTGAATAAGTTATGATGTGATGTGAGCTCGTGTTGAACATCTTCGACTAGCACTGCGGTAGCTTTACCTCTGTTGTCGATATCTTCGCCGGTGATAACTACCCACATGACAATGACTATGTCGGCGCATGGGACTTCCTTGACAAAACTGGCAATATATATGACTGGGTCATCGAAGCATGGATGATGCTTCTGTTACGAGGCCTTAACGACATGAAGTTAATGAGTGCAATAAACTAAGGTTTTTTGTTGCTTAATCATGCAATACATGGACTTGACTGTGATAGTTTTAAAGTGAAGACTAAATATATTTTCAAGGTGTGTGGTGTTTGTTTTACAAGTAGTTGATTATAGATTGAATGTACATAAGTTTATATAGTTAGGGAGACAGGTTTTTTATTTAACTTGTGAGTTTGACGAGAATAAATATTACGATTTAAATACTTCTTTCGTGTAAAAAGTATAGATAAAATAAAAAATAGTAATATATGAAACTGAAGTAGCTGTTCTGTTATGGAAGCAGGCCAGTTATATGTGATTTGATGATGCTATTTTCATGGCTGAGTGATGTCGTGTATATGTAACTTCTCGCTACGCATAGAGAAAGTCATATCTGCGTATATGTATTGTAGAAGAGTGTAACGAACAGTTCGGACAGGCTCTGACAGGACTGTTGGAGAGTGCTGGTAGAGTTGTGAGGTGGTAAGGGGTGGGGGAGGATGGTAGGTGTAAGGGTGTAGGGGTGGTGTGGTATGAATATGAAATTGTACGTCTGTTTTTTTGATGAGGTGGTGTACACCATGTTTGAAAGTAGTCGAAGAGTTTTGCTTATGTAACTGTCCTGAAAAAATATGTTATTTTCAACACGAATGATTGGTTTTATCCGAAATTTAAATACATATAGCTAATTTAGTAGGAGTGTGAGTGTAGACGTTGAAGTTCTGTAGGAGATAATGTTAGTGTAGTTATAAAATTATTCATCAAAAATGTTTTTTTATAATTGATTGATTTTATTGGGAATCGATCGGATACACCTAAAAAATAAGTCATGTTTAAGTAGTATTCTTAATGATATTTAAATAAAGTTTTGAAATTATTATTACAATATTTAAAAAACCGATAATTTTGAAATTGGTGAACTATATGTAGTCTCAATCGATGGTCGTTACTACTTATGGTCGACGAGCTATAATATGGTGACTAAGATGTCATGCTGTTTTATTGAGAATTATAAAGGAAATAATGTTTTGACGATTGGTAAGAAAGTGGCGGTAAATTTTGGAGAGGGAGATGGAGGGGTGTAGTGGTTTGAGCGGGTTATAGCACGAGTTTCGGTGAGAGGGGAAAGTAGGGCAGGAGGGTGGAAATTCATCAAGTGACTTACAGCTAATTAAAATAAAGGAATGGGTAGTGTCAGTGGAGGGGGAAAAAGTTAATACTGTTGCATGCTGTGTTTCCGAGGGTGGGCTGGATGGGGCACGTGTCGAAACATTTTGAGGGCTGGCCCATCACTCAAAGCCCGGGTGTCTCGTGGTGGGAATCGCGCCGAAACTACGTCATATATACCTGTCCCAACTGCGTTTTTGCCCTGCGAAGCGGCGTACGTGACTCAAACCACATCCGAAACATGATGAAATATTTAATTTTAGACCCCTGTAATGTGGTAATTCCCCTGCGGTTTTGCCTGGTATATAAGGGCTGAATCGACAAATTGGAGAGAGTTCGCTATTGGTCGTGCTAGAGGAAGGTGCTATGGTTGTGGAGATAGACTGGTGAAGACATTTTGGTGACGTCAGAGTCTACTGTGAGGCGGCAGGCGGCTACCTTCGGAGCAGTGTGGACGAACCAAGAGGACTGCCGCGGCGGGCTGACGGGCGAAGGAGGTACGCGTAGGGAGTCGAACCGAAGACCTCAAGAGTGAAGAGAGCGGTGCACTCGGGATGCTACGCAGCACACGACGATTCATCACTACGGCGGACTATTAAGGTTGTACACTGTCACTTCTTGAAAGATGTTGATTGTATATATGACTGAATTTTATTGTGATTTGTACTGTTTAATTAATTGTTGGTGGACATTTTTTGTGCTTATTTGTGAAAGTTATTTGACGTGACTGTGACACAGTGGTTATTGTGTGCATAACTAATTGTGTTGTGAGAGTTATAGTTGATTACTGTTTTGTGTATTTCGTAGCTTTGTGAGCTATTAAATCCAGTACTAAATTTAACTCTTTTATTTATAATTATAAGACCTCTATCCCAAAAGAACTCATGGGAATTGCCCACATATAAAGTTTATGTCTCAAACTTGTAAAAATATATACATGTAAAATTGGTGGGGGGTGTCAGTGTGTCGATGGAGCTCGTCCGGGTAAGACGTGTCGGTAGTTGATTTAATTAAATAGTTTTTATATAAAAAGTTTTTTACTAAATATTTTTTATTAAAAAGTTTTTTATTAAAAGTTTCATCATAAAAATAATTTTATAAATATTTTATTTATTAAATACATACGGGGTTAGACTGGAATGCGAAATCAAAAAATGTTTTGAAGAAACATCAAGATGGCGGCCGGAAACAAGATGGCGTTCGGAAACAAGATGGAGGTAACATTTTTATCGGAGTTTTTCGGAATTTTTTGAAATTTTGAAATTTTTGAATTTTTTGTAATTTTTAAAATTTTGGAATATTTTGGTAATTTGACACTCAAGGTCAAGAAGGTCACGGTTAAAGGTCAAGGTCATCCAATATGACGGTCGGGCCCGTGACGTCACAACATGGCGGTCAAATCATCACTCGGCTGAAATCCTCACACCGGCTCCATGTGCCAGAACCGCCATAATCATACTACTGAGGAGTAATAGAAAACACATTTCACGTATTTTCACCTCCTTAACTATCAAATTTCTAAACATACTTGAAACATATGTTATTCATTTGTATACGCAACCAATTGAAATAAAAATCACGACGATAGTCAATAGTGTTCCAGTGATATAGACTATTCATTAAAAACATTTACCCCCTTTAACAGCTTGGGAGTCGAATTTCATTAACATACGTGTACTGCTTTTTGGATATTTACGTAAGCAACATTTTTAAGTGAAGAGAAATATTATATTCAGTATGATTAGATATATATCGATAGCTAGTTGGAAACATTTAAGTTCTTTTCACCTCCTTAAATGTAGAATTTCCAAGAATCCTAAAATTTGCTAATATGCTTTTTTGTGTGTGTCCCGTTAAAGAAAATAGCACGATGATAGGCCGTCTGTCACGAACCCTATTGACGTTTGTTCGGTAATATATTACACCTCTTTTCACTCCTTAGAGTTATAATTTCGTAAAATAATTTCTTATGTCTTGCCTACGACCTAAGGGGAAATCACAAAAATTTTTAATGATTCTAGGTCCAGCGGTTTGAGCTGCAGTTTGATATGTCTTTCAGTCAGTCCGTGTTCTTTTTTATATGTTAGATAAAATTAAGAAAAATGTTTCCAAATTTTATCAAAAATTTAACTCACATACTACTCACTAAGATTACTTGAATTATTTTTTATTTTATTTTATTTTATTTGTGACTTATTTTTACAGTGGCGAAGTTAAGGTGTAACCACATTGTCTTACACTTAACCACTGAAAAAAAATCAAAAACAACAGACCATTAAAACACATTGAGAAAAAAAAATAAGTGAAGTGAATATGATATCATATTACAATAAGCATGAGTATTACCATGTAGAACATAAATTATTCCTGATTAATATTAAATTGAGACATACTACAAAATTGTGTTTTAAGTACGGAATCTTTATATCTGAACAATTATGAAATAAGTAGGAAATATAGATCAACTGTTTATATTAGACTAGACAAAAAATAATAAAAGAACTAAAGCTATAATTTAAGTAATAATCTCACAGGGAGACTCTAAGAAATATTAAAATGTGTAGTATACTAAGTAAATATTATGGGAACATAAGTTACTACATTACTTCAAAATAAAACAATAGTACATTTTCAATAACATAAGAAGTAAGCTACACTATCAACTAATACTGAGAATATACAATATTACATTTACTTTCACACTTGCACATATGCACATACTCACATGTACGCAAACTTACATACACGCACACACATGTCACACACACATACACACGGGTCAACTGGTGTAATATCATCCACTGTTCATATTGAATTAATTTTTAAATTGTTAGTTTGGCATATTTTTTAAATGAAGAAACCGACGCATGCTGTCTGGTTTTCTCATCGAGTGCATTCCAAGCACGCGCAGTGGCCACCGAAAAGGATTTTGAATTTTTACTGGTTCAATGCCTTGGTATTAGTAAAACCGTATTTAATTTAGAACGGGTACTGATATCGTGACGGGACTGAAGTAAATTTAATTTATCAGCTAAATGTTTCGGACTTTTAATATGAAGTACTTTTCTAGGTAGTAGCAGGCTATGCAGTTTGCGTCTATTGTCAAGTCGTAACCATGATAGCTTGTCGTATTCTGGAGAAACATGGTCGCGTGATTTTAGATTAAAAATAAAACTAATACAAATATTTAGTCATTTCTGTAGTCTGTTTAGTTGTGCGTTAGTCAGGTCATTGTACACCATGTCACAGTAATCGAACAAGGCAAAAATTAGTACCTGCACAAGACGTTTTTTAATGTTCTCAGTTAGCTGGTTTTCAAGGCGTTTTAGTAGATGCAAAGTTGCTAGAACCTTTTTGCTTATATTAGCAACATGAGTAGACCAATTTAAAGTACTACTCATAGTAAGACCAAGATTTTTAATTGTTGATTGTATTTCAATATTTGTGTTGCCTACTACAATTTTTGTTAGTTCAGCGGTAAGGGATTTTATATGTATTTCGTACATGAAGTGTTCTAATTTTCAAAATAACTGCAATTTAAATAACTTCTGCACAATATAACAAATCAGACGATATGTATTACTTTCGATTAACATCAAACTTGATTTTCATATACTACTTTGTAAGGTGCCTTGACATATCTGTGTTTCGCTCATTCCGTTTCGCAATTTTTAAAATGGCTGTTATCTTAACATTTATTGATCGTACTACATTATTATGGAACGATATGTAATAAATTCAATAATTTCGGTACGCATATATATAGTAATTACAAAGATGACAATAAATGTTTTGTTATACTGTATTCGGTTTCCAATAAATGTCTCCCTTTGAACTTTATGATCATATTAAATATCTGTGGATTATGTTATAAAGTCCCTTCAGATGAAATGCACATATTTAACTAATAACGTAATCTGCATTTGGTGTTTTTGGTCCAAGTTTAACGACACACTTCCTCCACAGTCCAAGATACCAAAACTGGTATTCATAATTCTTCATACACTGAAAAAACTGGTTCGATGGAAAACAAATTAAATAATTATACACTTTTGGGTTTATCCAACATAGGATTTAACTAGTATTTAGTGTTACAGGTTCATCAAGTAAGCAGATAACACCATCATAAACTAATTTATTAATAATTATGTTATGTGTATGTCACCCATTCTATCATTTAGGGTTAGTTTGCACCCACATCGATGAAAGTGTACATATTAGTTACTAAGTTAGGCTATGATGTTAACTTCTTGGTGACATGTTTTAAGATAATACTTAGTATTAATTCTTCGTGTTTCGAACTGAATATTGTACGTCACTCCTAAACTTTATTTAAGCATTATTCCGAAGAAAATCATTAAGAATAATAAAATCATCTTCCTCTCTGTGTCTGTGTGTGTCCCAAGAATGTGCATCTCCACTCCTTTTCCTACAAATAATGTTTTACTTCATGGACCGAATTTAATCAAACTTGGATCACATAGTACTTAGTAACCTGACATGAATTTTGTGAATTTCGTTCAAGTTGTACTAATATTTTCTAAATAGTGGCAGTTTTAACATTCTTGGATCACACTAGACATTTAAGGAGCCGTACCTTATAATTTAAGCAAACCCATTACACATTAATTACTTAGTAATGTGACTTACCTATTATGTATTTCGTCCACATAATATTATTTAAATGATAACCGCTTGAACGTAATTTGAATACACGAAATATCTCAATAATAATTTTCGTTTAAATGTGAAGTACCTAGTAAAGTAACTGGACGTTTACGTTTTTTTTTTACTGATGTTTCCGTAACATAAAATTTAATCACTTTTTTTATCGAAACTGGATTACACGAGGTATTTAAAAAATATTTTCAGAAGTTCATCAAACTCAGTACACATATAGTGCACAATATGGTGATTTGACTTTTACGTTTTATACTTATGATTTATTCGTACTTTAAGTAAGTCAACTATAATAACATTTTCGTCACACGGGATTCCGAAGATAAATTTTTCAACATTTCTTCATAGTCGGTACACATTAGATTGTTTTGTGCGTTATTGACATTTTTAATATAGAGATAACTTACATATACTTTTACACAAGATAATTTTAAAGAATCATTTTCCACGACTTCACAAACCTCTTTACAGATATAAGACATAGTACTTAGTAACGCGACTTGATTTTTATATATTTTGTGCATATCGCTTACGTTATGTCTCCGACACTTTTGATCACACGAGCTATCTAAAATATATAATTGTTTTTAATTTTGTCAAAGCCAACATACGGCGCGGTCTACCGCAATTTCGATCAACCATTATTTATTTTTATACTTGTACCGGATAATTTTTTCTTGTTTTAGACACAAAATGTGACCAAATTTTCCTGTAGTAAAAATTTTTTACTTCGCATAGTTTTTGCGTAATGGCTCGTTAAAAGCCAAAATGTGCATGTTTCCGTTTCAAGGACGACACTAAAACCAACTCCCTTACCAAACTGAAAAAAAAATCACCGTGACTAACGATGTTGTAGTCTACAAATTCACCTATATTGAACTAAAAAAATTAATTTTTTATATTTAAATAAATTATAGTTATTTTCAAATTTGAACTTTAAATTTCAGCATTTTTATTTAAATAGAAAACCTTTTTGTTCCTCGTTTTTATTGACGTGACGTTGTAGCCTGCGACGCGTTTATACAGTGTGAATATGTTCAGTTTGGTAAGTCAGTTCGTTTTAGTGTACATTTTGACTTCAACAAGCCATTGCGCGAAAACTATGAGAGATAAAAAAATTTTATACGAGCCAATTTTAGTCACATTTTGTTTCTAAAATAAGAAAGAAAAATATCTGGTACGAATAAAAAAAATACATGGTGATGAAAATTGCGGTCGACTGCATCCTTAAGTAATATTTTTTTTTAAGATAAAATTATTTCACTACATTTGGTGCATGCAGTGGTCATGATTGAACAGCGGTGATCAATTTAATTTTTTGATAACACGATATGTTTAAAGAAACTGTTTGTTAAATTTTATATAAAATGGCACAATAGAATGAACTAGAAAAGTCACGTCAATTTATGGGAATTTTTTTAATCATATAAAATATATGAGGGTCATTATACAAAAATTCGTTAGGCAAGGTAGGCTCGCCCGATTAATACTTAGTAAGGCAACGTCCGTTTAGTGAAGCTTCTTATTATATTTAAAAATTTACGTCCTCAAATTTCGAAGATTAACTACATTAATGCTTAAATTTTTAAAATATGAGTTTAACAATTAATATTTCGTCCAACAATATATTTGAAAAGTGTTAACTGTGATAGGCCCACAAAGTTGGTAGATATTCCGAGAATAAACTAGGATAATCAGATCTGAAAATGTATGTTATGTATTACAATGTTGAATAAATTTCACACACGTTGAGAAAAGAATGCGTATTACTTAATAAGGTAACTTCTTGTCGTTATTGCTTTTAAACTTTGTTATAGTTGTGTTCAAGCAGTAGAAGTTTTGAAACTAACACATAATTCTTCCAATTTATTTTTAAAACTGCATTTAAATTTTTGCTCTCGGTTCTGTGTTATTATGACATTAATTTAACTGTTTGCACATTTGAAGTAATGTTTCACACGTTCACAGCCACTGAAGAGATAAAATACTTATTTATCAATAACAGTACTAACCTTCTTTGCACTTGATGATGATCAGCGCAGAATCACCTCGCATAGTTGACCTTGGAGTATGTCGTCATCACCCGGCTCACTGCTTTATCTAAACCTGTCTTCTGACACAACACCCATCATCACACTACGATGAGGAACATTTTGGATGTTTAATTGAACTTATGGCAGGTATTGAAGTCAATAATACTTGTATGCTTATTAACTATGTAGTTGTTTTTCTATTTGAACAGCAAACGAAAGTTTCTGTGTACAAGTTAACGGTTGCCAAGTATAAAGGCCTGAGCCTGTAGTTTGGATACCGAACTACCGAACCAGAACTTATGTATAAACATTGACTATATTGAATTTCCCATTTTGTATTGCCTAATCATTACTTGATCAAACGTTTGAAAAGCATGAAAAACACATGACAAACATGCTAGCAATGACGCTATCCATTGTTTTAACCCCTAATCCATATAGTTCACACTTATAGGTCACGTAACAAATATAGGAACGTTGCAAACATATTCCTCGCTGTATGAACTGGCGTGCAGTAGACGATGTGTTGAATTTTTTGTGTCTGTAGTTAAGAATGACTGGATCAGCTGTATAATGTATTCAGTTGCTTGTGCAGCATTGCCGTCAGCCTACGTAGATTGCTGGCTGTGTCTTGCTACGTGTGGGCCAGTAGAGTCACGTGGATGGATGGTTTGGTTGACGCAGAAAGCCCTTGTAGCCAGGACATGTACTGGTCGAGCAGAGTGTCTGGACACAACCACTAGGAGAGGTACATCAGTCCTCACACGTATATGGAGGGTGAATGACCCTGCTGCTGCCTGAGATATATGGTTCCATTACTGCGGCCCGAGGCCAGATATTTACATTCGCGTGTGCCGCACAATATCTCCACACCGTACACGTCACTGGGTAGCTGAGGCTTTCCTCTTACTATCCGCGTCTTCCATCACTGATAATTCTCTTGTGACGTGGATGTGCCCGGGAAGATGATCTAGTCTCAGTTCTAGGTCCTTACTGTATCGCTTTGCACTAACGTCGCGCTGAATATTAACTAGAGTATGTTATGAGAGGACCTGGGAGCAATACTGTGCTAAACCACAGTCTTTTAGGCAGAGGCAGAGTTTAGCATACATTGTCTTGTAATGCACAAAAATATACTGACTTACAATTTTGGGGAATAATGACCTAACCCTCGGTCGTCGTGGCCTAGCGCAATGTTGCCGGCATACAAACAGTCAGTCAGATTCTTGTAAGATTATATTGACCTTAACATGGCTTAGTTTACCTGGAATAAGGTTACCTGGTAAATTAAAATATTTTATAATTCTGTAGTTGGATTTATACCACATATGCACGTTTAACTAAAGCCTACGAAAAAATGCAAAAATTTTAAAATGTAAACATGAAAGAGAAATATGTATCAGTAAGTTAACAAAATGATAAACAGTATTGTAGCGATGTTTCTATGAACGAAAGGTTCAGAGATAAAATTGTCATATTCTAATAATCGTATCATTAACTAGCAAACCTTTAACGAAACTGCTGCCAGAATGTGTGTTCTAGACTACAGAAACAGTTCCTTTTTCAACAAAACTATGCTGTATAAAACAATAATAGCTTTCTTCGGTGCATTGCAGCTATACTAAAATTTTAATTTACAACTGTTTTTTAAACATATGTTTTCAGCAAACAGTCGGCATAACCTTGCACCTGTACTTTGACAAACATCAAGTCAGAAAATTCGGCCAGTTTACAAACAGTGTTTACTGTGCAGTTGGTAAGCACACTACAGCTATATTCACTCTGTCATGTAAACATGCTATTAATTTCAGTTTCTCTGCTGTGTATCATTGTCAGTTGTATATTATACAGTCGAAACATAACCTCTTCGGAAGATAAGATTGAAAGTTTATTGCAAGTCAATGAATTGAATACTATCTAAAGAGTGGTAGTGATATCAGAAACATTATACGTAAGGTAGGAATAATGACGAAGGGATGATTTAATTTGTCATAATATTTACAAGCAAAGTACTGTCTAGCTACAAGCAAGCCCTGAAGCTTGGAAAACGTCTACAAGCAAACTGAAAAGAAACGAAGGACAAATAGTATATTGGAAGAGGAGGACTAGCCATTTTAAAAAAGAAGGCACTCCTGGTTGCGGCTTATAATGTATGATCGGAATTGGGGCAAGAAACTTGTGAGAGCATAAATACATCTTTTTAGAAAATTAGGAAAATTTTGTGTAAAATGCCCACATCTATGCTATTGTAACTGTTTCTTTCAAAAGACAAAGCTATGGTTGTAAATAAATAAGTTAACAGAGGAACATTGCGGTGATTTAATTTGTTATTATACAAAGTTTTGATAAAGTAGTATGCAAAGGGTTTTGCCATCCATTCATGAATGCTCTGTCGATCTCTCGACAAGAAAAGGAAACATCAAATGCAGGTATGTATGAAAGAAGGGGTTATGGCACTCGGCCAAAGACGATATCGGAAGATAATTTTGACCTCGTTAAGGAACATTTAAACTAGATTTCCAAGCAATGAAGCTACTCTTTACGCAAAAAGAAATTCCCAACCTCAATACCTTCTTCCAGAGCTCAATATCGCAAGACTATTGCCGCAAATTTATCCACCACATTGTTACGGACAGTAGTAGTTTTCTATAAGCGACCATTCTGGTGCTTAAAATATAAATCCATGTAATTTACGATTAATCCGGTTACACGTTTGTTTGGGCAGATAATTAAGCATCAAAGAGAGCAGATAAAATAATGTTTCGTGTCAAGAAATATACAGATGGCCTTCCAAACAATATTCGGCATCTTGTGCTATATTCTGACTCGTGTGTCGGCCAGAATAAAAATGTTACTGCCATGACTTGTCTGCTGTCTCTAATATATAACGAAAATTTTAACACAAGCCTTCATCACTTCATTGAATCTTGGCACACCTGCATGATAAGTGACCGCGACTTTGGTATAACAAAAGAAGAGAAACGAAAGAGAAAATATGTTTATACACCATTAGACTGGTTTAATGTTATTTAAATATCAATACGTAGAAAATCTTTCACCTTTTAAAATAATCGTACAGTATGGTTTTCTGTAATTCCAATGATTGACCAACAAACTGCATTCAAAAACTTACAACAGTGGAACCGAACAAAGTGGAACTATAACTACCAAGTCAGCTGATATTTAACAATGAACATCCAACATGGTTTCTAACCAATCTAAGTTATTCCGAATTATAATCAGTGAGGTATGTTGATGTTACCAGAGCTACCCGTGGTCGTCCTACCAAAGCAGCATCTTTGGATAAAGTGATGACTGGGAAGACAGTCACAAAAATACAAGACCCATAGAGTCCTACAAAACCAGATAAACGTCATGATATTTCCTTACAGTCCTACAAACCGCATGTACATCATGCGTACTTCAACATTCTCGTGTCTACACAGTCTGTCCCTTCGCTTTGTGTAGTAGACAGTCGAGATTACATCATGGAATACACTGAGTAAGTTTGGCGAGAAAAATCTTAATATTAATTATTGTTAACTAAAGGATACACTAGTCTGACAAGTCTACACAATGCTTTCTTAGTGCAGAGTCGCCGATTCTTAACAATGTTTACTTTTACTTTTGTTTTACCCCAATGTACCTTTCTAAATTTTCTTTAATGTTCACTGATCCTCGAGACAGTTACGAGTTTCTTCACTTACCTTTATTATTCTTAAGTGTTACTAGTGACGGTTTTTTTGTGCTCTATATTCTCTATGAATGCAACCTCGCTGTATGTTTTAAAACAGATTGTTTATCGTTCAAACAAACACGATATGAAATCCTTGTAGCGGTATTTTCATGTAAGAAAACCTTGCAAACAGGTTTAAAGTATTTTACAATTTATTACACGAAAATATAAAAGATAGCTAATGACAAACTGGTAACAGATATTTTAGGTCTTCATCACAGCAATGAAAGACCCAGTCAATGAGAAGGACCAACTGCTGCTTTTGATAAATTTTGAAAGCCCTTTTATTTTTTGTATATCGGACTGCAAAACATTCAACGAGTCAATCACAATTCTTAATAGCTTATTTATTAAGCCAACGAATGTAATTTTTGCACGTCATGAACTCTCTACATGTATACAAAATCCAGATGAATCGTTAGATCCGTTCTTTCAAAGGTTGAGTGCATTAAGTAAAGACTGCAATTTTAAAGCTGTTGCAGTCGACCAAAACCGCGAAGAGTATATTCCGGATGCATTTGTTATTGGTCTCACGTCGTCTTACATTTTTCAAAAATTGCTCGAGAAATATTCACTCGCTCTTTCTGAAACTTTCGAGCAAGCTAGAAGTTTAGAGATGGCTCAAATTCAGTCTGATAATTATTTCCAGAACAGTACTCTTAATTCATCAGTAAAGACAAATAGCATGCCAGGTATACATTCTGTTGGCCAAAATAATTTTTGTAATAGCCATGAAAATTATAGAGAATGTGCCATCGGCAAATGTTACTTCTGCGGAAATATGAGACAAGCACGAAAACTCTGTCCTGCCAAGGATGCAAATTGTTTTATGTGTGAGAGACTTGGTCATTTCAGTAAAGTCTGCAAGTCTAAAACATCTTCACAGAAGAACAATATTTCTGATAGTAACGTGGCTAGTCTTTGTGCTTCATGTCCATCTTCACTAGCTAAAGCAACAATGAAAATCCAAATTAACAATGTTGAAGCAGATGCTCTGATTGACTCTGGGAGTTCAGATAGTTTTATCAGCAGGCAAATTGTGGGACTCATGTGTTTAAAATGCCTTGAATGTTGCAATGTTTTCAGCATAATTTAATTCGAAAGTTTATTAAATCGGTTTTGTAGATATAAGTGCTACTAAAAATTTATATCCTAACACTACACTGCACGTCATGGAGGATCTGGGTGCTAATGTTGTTTTGTGTCATGATTTTCTAAGTCAATACGAATCTCTTGAATTAGAGTTGTGCGGCCACAAATAATCTCTAAAAATCTCCAGCCCCATTGAAGCTAGTGTTGAACCAGTTCGACTGTTCGTTAATCTCTCGCAAAATTATAAACATATCGCCGTAAAATCTAGGTGTTATTCTTTTGAAGATAAACGATTTATAGAGTCGAAAATTCAGAAATTGTTATCAGAAGGCGTAATAGAAGAAAGCAATTCACCATGGAGAGCAAAAGAAGTGATTGGAAAAAAATAAAATTTAACAGATAGAATGTGTATAGGCTATTCTCAAACAATAAACAGAATGACAACACTAGATACGTACCCCATTCCCCAAATTAAGGACATTGTAAACGAATCGGCTAAATATGAAGTGTTTATCCCAATTGACTTACGGTCAGCATGTCATCAAATACATATTTCTGAAGAAGAAAATCTGTATACAGCATTTGAGTCACGTGATGAACTCTATCAATTCAAGAGAATTCCTTTCGGTGTAATCAATGGAGTTCCTTCATTTCAGAAAACCATAGACTCAATCATATGAAAGGAGAAACTGGAGAAAACTATTGCTTATCTAGATGATGTGACAGTTGGAGGAGACAATGAAGAATGTCACTAAAGAAATATGGACCATTTCATGGAAGCAACACACAAATATAAATCTAATGATTAATGAGCAAAAATCCAAGTTTGGGAGAACTTCTGTAAATCTTCAATATATCAATAAAATCTGTCCCGGACAGACTACAACCTCTCATGTCTCTTCCGAAACCTCGTGATCTTACTGCCCTTCGCCACGCGATGGGCATGTTTGCTCGTAATTCCAGCATGATACCAAAATTATCGGAAAAAATTTCAAATATTTAGTAATGGGTTGAAATTACGATTGCCTCAAAAATCGATTCAAGCCTTTCGCAAACTAAAAGAAGATATCGCAAACTCAGTAAAGGCACCTGTCTAAGAAATCTTACCGTCAACAGAAGAAACAAATAATCCTGATCATGCGATAGGAACTATCTTATCTCAATCAGGCAGACCGGTAGCATTCTTCTCAAAAACACAGTCACAAATAGAAATTGAAATGGAAGCTCAGACCATAGTTGAATCTCTTAAAAAATGGAGACACTATCTCATTGGAAGGTGTTTAGACTTGTAACTGATCAGAAGTAAACGTATTTCATGTTCGACAATAAAGCAACTGGTAAAATAAAAATGAGAAGGTTCAAAGTTGTTGTCTGGAGCTTTCATGCTATAAATATGGTATTGTATACATATCAGGATCTGAAAACACCGTAACTGACTCATTATCTCGAATATGTTCATTATCTGGCACAGTTAACCTAAAGGACAGCCACAGTGCAGTCTGCTATCTTGGCATCACTAGATTGTATCATTGGGTATGGTCTAAATAAGTCCCTTTTCGCTGGATGACATTAAAAAGTGACAGCTTCCTGCAAGATTTACCCTGAACTAAAGCCTCAATTCTGTAAAAAAAAAAGGCAATTTAATAAATACCACAAATCACTTTCAGAGACTAAATATTGATTTTAAGAGGCATTTCCTTCCTCTAGTCGACACAAATATCTCTTAATTATAGTCAGTGAACTCTCCCGCTTTACATTCGCCTTTCCTTGTTCCGACATGTTAGCATCAATTGCCATACAACACATGCAAGATCCATTATACATGTTTGACATGCCCTCGTTCATTCACTCAGACAAAGAATCTTCGTTTCTGTCGTAGGAACTAAAGTCTTTTTTGGAACAGCGAGAGATTGTGACAGCCGTACGACGCTTTATAATTCACAAGGAATTGGGCAGGCTGAACGATACAATGGTATCATATGGAAGACTGTGTTTAGCCTCGAAAAATCTTGGACTGCAAATTACACAGTGGGAACGTGTTTTAGCAATATCTCTTCAGGCTATCCGATCCCTACATTGCACTTCCAAAAACATGATACCTCACGAAAGGATGTTCAGATATACTAGGAACTCATTTTACGGGCACTCACTGCCACTCTGGTTGTCGACACTGGCCCTGTGTTACTCCGAAAATTCTATCGTTCCAGCAAGTGCGAGCTAACTGTGGAAATGGTTCATCTGTTGGAAGCGAATCCGAACTATGTAGACGTTCAACTGACAGATGGGCGAGAATCAACGGTGTCTCTGAGACATTAAGCTCCGGTAGGAAATGACCTCCCAGTGAAAGAGAGTGCCGAAGGAGAAGCTGAAGAACGTATTGAATGTCACGAAAAAAAAACAGAATATTCTGAACCACCTTCAGTAGACGATGTCCAGTCAAGGAGGATGTAGACATTTCTGGAAGAAAATCTAGTGGGGACGCGAAAGAGGATGATGCATGTGGGATACGTAGGTAGAATGTTCTGGAATGACAACTAGCGTGGACGTGAAAGAGGACGATGTAAGTGGAAGTTTTGTAATATAACCAGAGCCATTGAGTTTTGGTGAAAATTATTTGGCACCAAATTGTTTCATTGTGTTACATACGTATGTGTACTTCAGCTCTTCTTCATGGTGTGAGTTTTAGGAATACATGGCGTATTAGATTATATAAGGAGAACAAGGTTGAATGCGAAACCACACGTCTGTTATGTGTGGGTAAAACACCAAGACGCTATCACTAAACATGAAGCAGAGTTATATTAGTGTCATAAGACATTGAAAGTAGTGGGTGAAAAATGCATCACACAAAGTCAGCGGCTCTAACCACAAGCAACATGCAAGAACGTAATGTTTGGCTTCGAGAGGCGGCACATTATCCAGGCCTTGTAGTACCACAAACTTAACACGGCATCTTCATTGTACACTCGCTCCTTGTGAAGTGGAAGAGCTTAAAATAACAAATATTTCCTTCCTCCTAGGCATGTTGTACAACTTTCAACACAACTTTCTGGCATAGATGACGTTCCCACAATGTCACAGTTGTGAGATCATTACAAGTGGTGGTTTTTAGTTCAGTTAGCACTGACGTTAGACCCAATCAAACATTTACTTATGCACCGTATAGGAAATAATGCCTAAAGTTACCTTTATCACCACACACCTACATATGTTTGAGTAAGTAATTACTTTGCGACTCAGGGATTTTAATTATATTAAAAGTTATGCTTATAAGTAAAAAAATTGTACTACCAGAATCACCTTCCTTGACGAGATTAAAATTATATTTTTAATTTTTTAAACCTGCAATAAAGTTATTTTCTTTCTTAAGGCAGTATCACTACTGGTGTCGGCAATATCAGACAGTGCCAGAAAACCATATCGACTCGCCTCTACTTGACAATAATGCCAGAATTACACTAACTGATTAAATGTCTGAGTGCACTGTACCGACGAGATATACACAACTTCAGACAGGAACAAAATGCTGGTTACAGTTATTCGAGAGATTTGATGTACAGTACATAATATTTACAGTGAATATTTAACATCGTCTGTGCGGGGCGGCAAAATAAAACACTCATGCACGCAGTATTGCATATGCGCCAGGCTAAGAATCACCACGCCCCTTCTTCACGTGCCTTTTGCACGCAAACTATGAGTCCTAGACTGTCGCTACAATGCCTTTTTTCAATACTGAGGTCCAATTGCCCAAAAATTAACTTTATAACGTTACATTATAGTGGCATTAAAACGCTGTATGTAATTTAAACGTGCTCACCCGTCTCATTTTGGTAACAGCAGAAAATATCAACAATCTTTTACTGTTGGTTTGTCTGCCGCAATGTCGTAAAGTAATATTCAGACTACTGTCAGATATGTCGATCAGTTTTCAGTTTATGCAGAAATTGATGCTCTCAAATTTGATTTTGAAATGGGTATTACTCCCTTAATATTACGGTTAAGTACAAATGCATGATTTATTTCTTGCTTAAGTTTTAAAAGGAATCACCTGCTGAAGATTGTCGTTGATGTTTGTGAACTGAGTGCGTGTTTATATGTGTGTGTATTATACATACATATACATACATACACACACACACACACACACACATATATATATATATATATATATATATATATATATAAACACAGGATATCCAGAAACAAACGCATAAGAAGCGCACCACGCAAACTTCGGGTTAAATTGGAGAGGAAAATATTAGTGGTAAAACGTTGTACGACGACATCTTATATGCACAAAGCGTCGATGTAGCGCAGTAGTTAGTCCCGTCTTGCACTGCACGTCCAGGTATTATTGTATGAATGTTACGTCAAGTAAACGTAGCACCATGTTTGAACTGCTCGGGATAACCTGCACACATAATATGCAGGTCATAACAGTAGTAACATGAAAAAGTGTGACATCTGTGAAGCGCTAGAGGAACTGACTACAGTGCTATGTTGCCACCCACATTATACATGGCAAATTTCATCGTACAACATTTTGCCACAACCATTTTCGTCCACAATTTAGCCCTGTATTCGCGTATTTTCTTTTTTTTTTTTGCGTTCATTTCTGGACATTCTTCGTGATATTAATGACCGGTTTCTGATTGTTTCAATTACAGTCTGATTTAATTTAAAGAGGTAGTTAGTAATATTTTGTGTTTCTAAAGTTAAGGTAAATATAAAACTGCTGTTTAACTTGTGGTAGCCAATGGTTAACATAAAAACACGGAGAAGTACTGATTAGTGAGTAAATCTTGACATTTAACAAATATGGCGGGAAGTGTTTTTAAGCAAAAAATTTAATCCCAGCGACGAATACATGGCTATGTATAACAAAGTAAGCAAAATTAATTAAATGTAATGGTACAGCATTATGTTGTCATGTCTCGCAAGAAATTTCAATTGAAATTAACTTACTACTGGAAATACAGAGATTGTTTCACAACTGAGGTTATGCAAGACTAAATTTTTAAACCTAATAGCTGTAAATAAAGTTAATATAATTCAATACTGATTTATCTAATCCGAAGAATTTCTTGTCAAGACAATTTTTGTGAATAAATTTCACCAACCAAAAATAATACCATATCTACTATTATGAGAAATTGGTTCGAAATTGTCCTCCGAAGTATTGGTATGTCAACATTCTGTCCTGGAACCAGAGAGGCAACTGTGAATATTGACCTCCCCGGCCTGGAATCCAACCCGGGACCCTTGGCTGACCAGCTAGGAGCTCTATCTACTGACTAAAGTGGTGGAATGTACATACAGTATGTTCGAGCAAGCATGTGTATGTTTGTTTAAAGAACAACACAATTCTACTTTGTTGGTTTGGTTACAAAGTAGAATTGTGTTGTTCTTTAAACAAACATACACATGCTTGCTCGAACATACTGTATGTACATTCCACCACTTTAGTCAGTAGATAGAGCTCCTAGCTGGTCAGCCAAGGGTCCCGGATTGGATTCCAGGCCGGGGAGGTCAATATTCACAGTTGCCTCTCTGGTTCCAGGACAGAATGTTGACATACCAATACTTCGGAGGACAATGTCGAACCACATCAGTATCCCCTCGTCTAGTCGGCATCTGAGGACCTCTGGTTCTAAACATGCCTTCTAGTAGGTCACCCATCATCATTACCATGATGTAAGTTAACCTTTAAAATTTTCTTTATCAAAATAACATATATCATAACCTATGCCCTCAACTCTTGTTAACGCAACGATTCTCACATGACGACAAATCGCATTTATTATAATCGCCTCAAAATTTGAAACAAACATTGTTACTACTGAAAAGTAAATAGCAGTAATTTTAAATTTAATTTTATATTCGCCAAATATGAATAACACGAATGTAGAGAACGTCTCATGTAGTCATTGTACACCATATATTCGCAAGCAGCAAATCAAAACAGTTTGCGCTAAAAAAAAAAATAATAATAATTCAAAATAGAGTTTTTACATGTCTATAATCTCCATATAGAGTCCATGTTAATGACTCTCATCCAAATATTTTGACATGATTTGTGGTGACAGTAGATGGGTTATGTATGTCCGAACACAAGTGGCTGGTGGCTTTGGTGCCTCGGTGCTGCGTCCACAATCTTGTTTCTGGCCGCCATCTTGATTCCAACCGAAATCTTGAATTTTCATTTTCTCCCACTCTCTCATTCCACTCGTAATTTTTCCTGCTCTCTCATTCTACCTAATCGTCTGCTGAGAGCAGCCATCTTGGTAACCATCTTAGTACACCATATCCGACATCTTGGTTGACAAATCCTCAAACTTATTTTACATATTCTCCTGCTCTCTCATTCATCAGCTTTCCAGCGATAACCATAATCTCCCATTCCTCCTGCTCTCTCAGTCCACACATACTTTCCTTCTGTCCTCTCATTCATCAGCTCCCCAGCTATAACCAACACCTCCCATTACTCCTGCCCTCTCCTTCATCAGCTCCCAGCTACAAACCTCATATCTCATTCCTCCTGCTCTCTCATTCATCAGTTCCACCGCTACAACCCTCATCTACCATTCCTCCATCTCCCCTCCCTTAACTCAACACCCACCGGCCTCTTCTTGTTTCCCATCGTACATCACCTTGACAGGAGGTGCCGACTACGGCAGCCATATTGGTTTCCTACTTACTCACTTGATTCGACTCCACCAGTATGCATATGTGTTTAAGGACGACGGGTAATGTACCACACGCAGGACTTTCGCCCCTATCACCAATATAATTTTTTTATGAATGCCATCAGGCATCAATATTGACAAGTCTTGACAAGTATGATACTTCACCATAGTAATTTAATTTTATTTTGTGTAATAACTGCAGTATTATTCTTTTCAATTAATTATTTCAATTTTTAAAACATTTTACAGTAACTAATTTTATGTAGTTTTGTACTATGTGAATACTGATTGAGTGTGCAAGGACTGGTGCATATGATGCTCTTAAAGAAAAATTTATGACAGCATGCTTCAGCATCTTCCTCTAACAAGGCACGGAACACTTCCTGCTCACTCGACAAGGCAATATTAACACGTATAGGCTGTATGCATCCTCTCTTCGCTCATAGGACAGGCCTCTACACGCGCATGGAGCATGACTCAAAAAGTCTGCGGCCACGCACAGGACAGTACAGCGCCTCGCAAGGATGAGATGACGAAACTGCACGACATATCACTCCCCAGCACGCACAGCTCATCGCTTCGAGTTTTAACACGCTTAGAGTACATGTACGCAGTCATCATAGACTACATTCCAGGCACCCCAATAGCAGTTTTATACCATCGCCAGTAAAATAACTTTTGTTAATAAATAATAACCCAGAAATTTAGTTTTAACACAAATATATTTCTTTATTCCTTAATACATAATTCACTATATTTAAACATAATGACTGATTAACGAATCCAAATGTCGTGGCTTGCATCAAACCCCAGCTATCGCACAAAAATCTTATTTCCTTTCGTCTTTAATGCCTTATCGACCATATACGTGTTTGGATACTTGGTAAATTGACTTTCATCGCCATTGCACCATCTTCGAATAGCCTTGCCTTCCACATCTTCTATGTAGAAGGTCCTTGGTTCGTAGTGTCGAATCTAGACCTCTTTCAATATTTCAGTTCTCCAGTTAGGAGTGTAGCCGTTCGTAAATGTTCCCTTCACTCGCGATATCTTTACATAGAATCGAACCTTCGCTTTAGGCGTGTGCAGGTCCAGTATCTTCTCATTTTTATAAACAGTGTGTAGTAAAGAGTTGTCAATGACATCCGCAGGCTTTATGTCCTGGGTCCTATGTACTTCATTATTATATTTTGACACAAGCTTGGGTAATATATCCATCCACCTGTAGCTGCCTTTGCTGAGAATTTCTTCCACATTTCATTCTACAAAGTACGATTAAAACGTTCTGCGATACTGGCCTTGAGACCACAGTGGGTTAGATAATGTTTTATTTTATGTTTTTACATCAGTGCTTGAAATGATTAGTTGTAGAATTCTTCGCAGAGGACAGTATGTAAATTCTTGCAAAACAATTTCCATCAAATTTTTTATATCCACACCGCTCTTAGTTTTTACCGTCACAGCCCGCAAATGTTTATTGTAGCAGTCAAGAACAGCCGGAATGTACTTGTAAACTTTATTTTTGCAAGCATAAGAAATCATTTCAACCGAGTATGCTTGATAGAAGTCCTTCAAAGCAAATAACCAAACTATACTTCGAGACCAGTTTCACATGGCAGGCTTGTGAAGCTCGCTAGGAGAATATTGGTGTCTCATTCTATGTATTTGTCTTCATGTAATTCTTCGATAATGCTGGATATTTCACTTGTATGTGAATTAATTTCCAGTATGCTAAGAGGCAACTAGCATACATCTGTCTACAATTTCGTTAACATCATTCCCTTTAATATATTCTGGAAGTTCCCATCATTCCTTTTCTTATATAGATCGAGACCAGAACCCAGGAATGCTCCACAATTCTATGCACTCTGCAACCATCACATCACACAACTGTGCAAGCTTCACACAAGACTATGCATGCGACACGCGCTCCACAACCATCTCCACACACAACTATGCACTCTCCACACTCAACTATGCACTCTTCACACAAAACTAAGCACTCTCCACGTATGTCTTAGAACCGCATGATGTACATGACTCTACAGTCTACTCCTCATTCTTCTCATGCTCCACACATAGCTCCACCCTCTCGGCATACCTCACACCATCCATCCACAAATTCTAAGTGCTCCGACCTCCTTGAGGGCCACCATATTTCATTTGTCATTAGTTTTGTTGAGTTGAAACTATGTCTTATGACTTTTCCTCATGTATGACTTACACATTTTAGCTATCATACATTGAACTTAAAATAATTTTCATCTCCAGTCCACTCACGTCTGGCTTTTACAATGATTTTCATACCTTGTGTAGCAGGACTTATGTTATTTTTTATTCTGTGACTAAAGTGTTCTTTGCTGCCGCTTATTTTATATAAACTTTCAACTGACAGGAACCGAATTGAACTAACCAGTTCCGGCGTACCAATCAGGAGACACACCTTTACAGCATGACTTAATTTGAAATGATTTAATCCGCCCCCCCCCCCCTCAACATTTTTAGCACTTAACATACCATAGAAAGTTCATTATCAATGTTCTCATTTTTCTACATAAAATTTCACTACACTAGCACAATATATCAATTTAATATAATTCACTTTAATTCATTTACAAACATACATTATCAAACCACCATCCAATCAGCTATCATTATATATCACATGCTATTCATAACACAACTAAACACCCCACATCATATTTACCTTAACGTGCCTCAGAAACTATCAGAGAACTGAATTCAACTATAATTTAGGAACATTCAGACATATTCCACAACTATAATACAAGTATACACCAGCCTAAATCTGGCAGTCATAGAGTTCAAACCTTCAATACCACAAAACATACCAACCACCCATCTATTGTACTTTCAGTACCGGAAACTTACCAGAAACTCAAAAAAGTAAGATACGATTCAATATCCACAAGAGCAGGGCAGTAGTCAACTTCTCCAGCTATATTCTACAAAAAGAGACCAACAAAACTGTCGTCTAACAACTGAGCTAACTACACCCTACCCCTGAAACAGCTATATAAACTATAATTTTAATCAATACATCAGTACTCCTAGTATAATCATACATACCAACCATTACATTTACCATAAGAACACTACGACAAAGAGTAAAAGCAACTGAAAAATATATAACCAAACTGCATAGCTATCATGCATCACTAAACTAAACCTACAAACACTAATCAAACCCATATGACAATACATATCTCAAACAAAAATTCCGTCGTGAAGCACATGCCATACATAAAAAACATTATCATTTCAAAACAGTACACTATTACAATCAAACGATACCCGCTATAACCAAAATGAACTACAGACACAGACGCTCAAAATACTACCAACATGAAACCACTGTCACATCCATAAATTTCTATGCAAACATCAATACTAGAATATTCACATTCACCGCAGGCACCGCACATAGCACCGCAGGCAACACACTTCACACCACAGGTACGGCACAAGCATCGTGCCCTCCTCACATAGCAGTGCAGGCAATGACACAGGCACCACTCTTTGTACTGCAGACACCATCATCCTCTTCCCATTGCCATATCTTCCAACCGCTAGAAGCACATTCACTGAAAGTATTGGAAATGTCCCTCACCCTCTACACAAAACTCTACACCCCTGTAAACATAACACCATATGTATGTAGCTCCGCACATAGCACGACTTCTCTCATGCAGGCCTTTCAAGAGAATGATGGGTATGTACATTTGCTGTGTCGAGGATCCTCTATGCATCCAAATGTGGGCCAATCCCTCTCTTGATGCTGGAGTCATTCTGAGATAGGCATGGTGAACTAACAATCTCCTCCTCCTCGCCATCGTCGTCCTCCTCCTCGCCTTATCCATCAGGGGAAGGCAGCTTATAGTCATCATCGTCCTCCTCTCTTCCACCACAGGCACTGAAGGTGCCACGACGATCACATTATGCTCTATTGTAGGCCTTTTTTCGTACGGAGTCCTGGAGAAGACAGCAGGTCACTTAGCTGACTCAATAAATCTATCATCGGGGCACGAACATTAAGCATGTGGATGACAAGGGCAGCACTTCACAACAAACAGTTTATAAAAATTAGAAGAAAATGAGCCTGCACAAACCTAAAGTAACAGTTACTACGTTGATGACATGGAAGGCAAATATATTCAAGGAGGTTTCTGCAGTGAATAAATTCAAGTTACCAAGTATCCAAACACGTATTTAGTCGAGGTTTTGAAGAGCAAAGGAAATGAATTGCTAGTGTGATGGCTGGGGTTCGATGTAAGTCATAACAGTTGGTTTTACAAATCTATCATTACATTTAATTAATGTAAAGTACTCATTCTCATTTATAACAGAATTAATAAATATATATTTAATATAAATTTCATTACAATTATTAATGATAAATGTTCTTTTATTGGGAACAGTAAGTCTGTAATGGCTGCACACACAAACTTTGAACATGTTAGAACTTGAGGTGATAAATGTGTTGGGTTATATACATATTGCCTGCAGGGTGCTGGACTGCCTGGGTGTCTAATGACCTGGGATATTAATTCGAAGATGGACGACTCTCACACTTCTCTGCGATCCTTGAGCACATCCTCACCCCCTACACACCAGTTAGTGGCTCGCTCGCATGTGGAGGCCTGCATGTTACTATGAGGACTTGATGGTACCTGTGGTCGATCCTGTGGTACTGACACATATTTGTGACCACTTGAAGGGAGGAGGGTGGGCTTCCAACACACTGGTTGGTTAGTAGTGGATGCATACTGGGAGACTAGCAAGGATTAGTCTCTCCTGGGCTCTTGGGGCTTCGGTTTGCAGTAGGATTAGTGTGTAATACATGTGTTGGACAGCAACAGTGACAAAATGCTCGACGAACTGTACAATACTGTCATTGCAAGTACTTCTTAAGAAACAACAGCCTCATCACTACTACCATCACCACCACCACCACCACCACCGCTGAATCGTCTGCATCATCACACTTGTGAAGATGAGATTGAGGTAACAGTGGTTAGATTTATTGAGTCAACTAAGTGACCTGCTGTCTTCTCCAGGTCTTCCTACAAAAAAGGCCAACAATAGTGCATCCTGTGATCGTCGGGGCACCTTCAGTGCCTGTGGTGGAAGAGAGGAGGACGATGATGACTATAAGCTGCCTTCCCCTGATGGATAAGGCGAGAGAGGAGGAGGACGACGATGGCGAGGAGGAGGAGATTGTTAGTTCATCATGCCTAATCTCAGAATGACTCCAGCATCAAGAGAGGGATTAGGCCACATTTGGATATATGGAGGATCCTCGACACAGCACAGGTATATACCCATCATTCTCTTGAAAGGCCTGCATGAGAGAAGTCGTGCTATCTGCAGAGCTACATACATATGGTGATGTGTTTACAGGGGTGTAAAGTTTTATGTAGAGGGTGAGGGACATTTCCAATACTTTCAGTTTATGTGCTTCTGGCGGTTGAAACATTTGGTAATGGGAAGAGGATGATGGTGTCTGCAGTACAAAGAGTGGTGCCTGTAGCATTGCCTGCACTGCTATGTGAGGAGGGTACGATGCTTCTGTCGTACCTGTGGTGTGAAGTGTGTTGCCTGTGGTGCTATGTGCGGTGCCTGCGGTAAATGTGAATATTCTAGTATTGATGTTTGCTTAGAAAACTATGGATGTGATTGTGGTTTTACTTTGGTTGTATTTTGAGCGTCTGTGTCTGTAGTTCATTTTGTGGTTAACGGGTTTCGTTTGATTATAATAGTGTACTGTTTTGAAATGATATTTTTTTATATATGGCTTGTGCTTCACGACGGAATTTTTGCCTGAGATATGAAATGTCTTAGGGGTTTAATTTGTGTATGTAGGTTTAGTTTGGTGATGCGTGGTATCTATGTAGTTTGGTTATATATTTTTCAGTTGCTTTTACTCTTTGTCGTTGTGTTCTTATGGTCAATATAATGGGTGGTATGTATGTTTGTACTAGGAGTACTGATGTATTGAATAAAATGATGGTTTATATAGTTGTTTCAGGGGTAGGGAGTAGTTAGGTCAGTTGTTAGATGACAGTTTTATTGGTCTCTTTGTGTAGAATATAGCTGAAGAAGTTTACTGCTGCCCTGCTCTTGTGGATATTGAATGTTATCTTACCTCCTTGAATGTCTGGTAATATTTCGGTAATCAAAGTACAATAGATGGGTGGTTGGTATGTTTTGTGATATTGAAGGATTGAACTCTATGGCTGCCAGATTTAGGCTGGCGTGTACTTGAAAATTGGTTGTGGAATATGTCTGAATGTTCCTAAATTATAGTTGAATTCAGTTCTCTGATAGTTTCTGAGACACGTAAAGGCACGTTAAGGTGAAATTGATCTGGGGGGTTGAGTTGTGTTATGTTTAGCATCAGAAATACAATGATAGCTGATTGGATGTTGGTTTGGTAATGTATGTTTGTAATTGAATTAAAGTGAATTATGTAAATTGACATATATTTCTGGTGTAGTGAAATGTTATGTAGAAAGATGAGAATATTGTTAATTAACTTCGTTGTTATGTTAAGTGCTTAATAGGGGCAGGGTGAATTGCATCATGTCAAATTAAGTCATGCTGTAAGAGTTTGCCTCCGGTATTGGTAGGCTGGCACTGGTTAGTTCAATTCGGGTCCCGTGAGTTAAAAGTTTATATAAAATAAGCAGAAGCAAGAATACTTTAGTCACAGAATAAAGAATAATATAAATTCTGCTACACAAGGTATGAAAACTATACGTCATTGTAAAAGTCAGATGTGAGTGGACTGGAGATTAAAATTATTTTAAGTTCAATGTATGATAGCTAAAATGTGTAAGTCATACATGAGGAAAATTAATAAGATATAGTTTCAACACAACAAATTAATGACAAATGAAATATGGTGGCCCTCAAGGAAGGTCGAAGCACACAGAATTTGTTGATGGATGGTGTGAGGTATGCCGAGAGGGTGGAGCTATGTGTGGAGCATGAGAAGAATGAGGAGTAGACTGTAGAGTTATGTACAGCATGCGGTTCTGAGACATACGTGGAGAGTGCTTAGTTTTGTGTGAAGAGTGCATAGTTGAGTGTGGAGAGTGCATAGTTGTGTGTGGAGATGGTTGTGGAGTGCGTGTCGCATGCATAGTCTTGTGTGAAGCTTGCACAGTTGTGTGCTGAGATAGTTGCAGAAAGTGCATAGAATTGTGGAGCATTCCTGGTTTCTGATCTCAATCTATGTAAGAAAAGGGAAGATGGGAGACATCCTGTATGTGTAAAAGGAAATTATGTAAACGAAATTGTAGACGGATGTATACAAGTTGCCTCTTAGTATACTGGAAATAATTCACATACATGTGAAATATCCAGCATTATCTAAGAATTGCGTGAAGACGGATACATAGAATGAGACACCAAAAGACTCCTCGCGAACTTCACAAGCCTGCAATGTGAATCTGATCTCGAAGTATAGTTTAGGTATTTGCTTTGAAAGACTTAAATCAAGCAGACTCGGTTGAAATGATTTCGTATGATTGCAAGTATAAAGTTTACAAGTACATTCTGGCTGTTCTTGACTGCTACATTAAACATTCGCGGGCTGAGACAATAAAAACTAAGAGTGGTGGGGATATAAAAATTTAATGGAGAGTTTTTTGCAAGAATTTACGTACTGTCCTCTGTGAAGAATTCTACAACTCATCATTTCGAGCACTGATATCAAAACATAAAATGAACTATTATTTAACCCACTGTGGTCTCAAGGCCAGTATCGCAGAATGTTTTAATCGTACTTTGAAGAATGAAATGTGGAAGAAATTCTCAGCAAATGAAGCTACAGGTGGATGGATATATTACCTAAGCTTGTGTCAAAATAAAATAATGAAGTACATAGGACCCAGGACATGAAGCCTGCGGATGTCATAGACAACTCTTTACTACACACTGTTTATAAAAATGAGAATATACTGAACCTGCACAAGCCTAAAGCGAAGGTTCGTAACTATGTAAAGATATCGCGAGTTAACGGAACATTTACGAAAGGCTACACACCAAACTGGAGAACTGAAATATTTAATGTGGTCAAGATTCGACACTACGAACCAAGGACCTTGTACATAGAAGATGTGGAAGACAAGGCAATTCGAAGATGGTTCTATGGCGATGAAACTCAATTTACCAAGTATCCAACACGTATATAGTCGGTAAGGCATTAAAGACGAAAGGAAATTAGGTTTTTGTGCGATAGCTGGGGTTTAATGCAAGCCACGACAGTTGGATTCGTTAATCAGACATTATGTTTAAATATAGTGAATTATGTATCAAGGAATAAATAAATATAAGTGTTTAAAACTAAATTTCTGTGTTATTATTTATTAACAAACGTTATTTTACTGGCAATGGTATAAAACTGCTACTGGGGTGCCTGGAATGTAGTCTATGATGACTGCGTACATGTACTCTAAGCCTGATAAAACTCGAAGCGAAGAGCTGTGCGTGCTGGGGGGGATACGTCGTGCAGTTTCGTCATCTCATCCTTGCGAGGCGCTGTACTGTCCTGTGCGTCGCCGCAGACTTTTTGAGTCATGCTCCATGCGCGTTTAGAGGCGTGTCCTATGTGTGAAGAGAGGATGCGTACAGGATGGTTGCAGGTGTTTACACCTCTACCAGTTCATATTGTCTTGTCGAGTGATCAGGAAGTGTTCCGTGCCTTGTTAGAGGAAGATGCTGAAGCATGCTGTCATAAATTTTTCTTTAAGAGCATCATATGCACCAGTCCTTGCACACTCAATCAGTATTCACATAGTAGAAAACTACATAAAATTAGTTACTGTAAAATGTTTTAAAAATTGAAATAATTAATTGAAAAGAATAATACTGCAGTTATTACACAAAATAAAATTAAATTACTATGGTGAAGTATCATACTTGTCAAGACTTGTCAATATTGATGCCTGATGGTATTCATAAAAAAATTATATTGGTGATAGGGGCGAAAGTCCTGCGTGTGGTACATTACCCGTCGTCCTTAAACACATATGCATACTGGTGGAGTCGAATCAAGTGAGTAAGTAGGAAACCAATATGGCTGCCGTAATTGGCACCTCCTATCAAGGTGATGTACGATGGGAAACAAGAAAAAGGCCGGTGGTGTTATTTTAAGGTGGGGAGGGGGAATGGGAGATGTGTGTTGTTGCTGGGTAACTGCTGGATGAGAGAGCAGGAGGAATGAGAGATGAGGCTTGTAGCTGGGAGCTGTTTATTGAGAGTGCAGGAGGTCAGGAGAAAATGAATAACAAGATCGAGGATTTTTCAACCAAGATGGCGGATATGGTGTACCAAGATGGCGACCAAGATGGCTGCCTACAGCAGACGATTAGGTAGAATGAGAGAGCAGGAAAAAATTACAGGTGGAATGAGAGAGCAGGAAAATTACGAAATGAATGAGAGACCGGGAGAAAACGGAAATCCAAGATGGTGTTCGGAAACAAGATGGCGGCGGTGACATCATCCAATATGGCGGACGCGGCACCGAGGCACCGAAGCCACCAGCAACTTGTGCTCGGACACACATAACCCATCTACTGGTGACAATCCATATCCCACCTGGGAGACTTGTAAGCGCTCCTCTCTGTTATTTCTCCTGCCGGTCTTTCTACCTTTTTGTACTTCACTTTTATAGTTGTATCCGTAGATTGTGAATTTCTATTTTTGTTTCCATGTCACTGCATCGGTGTTATATATATTCTACAACAATCTAATAGTTTTCGACTAGAGTCATTAGAACTGCTTTCGTTAATACTTTTTACAAGCAAATCTTAACCGCGACAATAGAATACAATGTCAACGCCCAATCACGGCTTGAAACGTCATATGTACCGTTACCAGAAGTTAGCTAAGCAGATATTTCTTACTGAACGGGAGAAGTAGTTTGAAAACCATGGTATTAATCAGTAATTAATAGCCTAGTTTATATTAATCATTGGTTCAGTAAATTAATACCATATGCTTCGAAATACAGTATCAGAAATATGCTCAACATTTTAACTGCGACCTTTTCATTTGACACATTAGTTAGTCACATACTGCTGAAGCTACAAATGTCTGCTATGTGTTGCATTAAGATATACTGCTACATGGTCGATTTACTATACACAGGGTGTTTCGGGAGTAGACGTCAGTAAAGAGGCGGGTGATAGAGGGGCCCAAGACCTACTAAACAAAATAAACTTATATAATCCGATTCGCAACCGTCAAAATTTGAGACGGTATCCATGCCTCGGTATAGGATGGGCACTGTACGTAATTAATTTGTGGGACTTTCTTTTTTATTCATATGGAAACCCTGACGTGGTAGTTTACGTTTTGGCCACCAGGGTGGTACTTTGACGATTGGGTGCGATGTGCCGCATCTGCGTGGAGAGTGTCATGAGCGGCTGTAGTGCTCAGAGGACACGTGAGTAGCTGACCGGTAGTCGACATGAGCAGTCTACAGTAGTAGCTGAGTGTCAGTATAGTGACTGGAGTTGACTGACACGAGTGTATGGTAACCACCAGGTGTGAAGAGCGATGGTTGTGAGCTCCATGTCGGGTGGTGATACTCGAGTATGACTGATCACGAGGCTGTGTGATCTACTGCTGGGACGAAGCATTATTTACGCAGTTATACTAAGATAATAGTGTGTACATTGTCAAGGTACGACGAGAACGAGCCCTACTTGGATGCTGCCGTGGAGCTTCCTGTGGAACATAGTATGTATGGCGTCGTCTTCTGCCCGCGGCGGTACAAAGATATCGTGAACCACTGCAGAACAGGTACGAGGACCTCAGCGTGTTCGCGTGTGTGCTGTACAAGACGTAAGGATGCCCACACAAAGGAAGCAGGTTTCCTGCTAGCAGGCTGCCGGCGCCGATCAGCGCGGACCAGCTTCAGGAAATTCGTGTGTTATCAAGTGCTGCCACACTCAATGCAAGCAGGTAGGCGCGTTTCGGCTCTGGTAAGCCTGCTTCAACCAGCTAACCGGAATTATTGGATAGTTATTGCTCGCTGGTCGACCGTGCAGGTTGTGCTCTCATGAATGTTGAAGAACGGTTAACGAAGTTATTTTCAATGTTGTTTTTCAGAGACGCCCTATTTGGGATAATAGCAAGCCAATATAAAAGTTCTACAGAGGCAATACATAATTGTGTGAATATTTGTTGTTGAAAATATGTATTTTTAAACTATTTCACCTAATTACATTATTTTTCATGCACGAAATATTTGTGTGGCGGAGGTTCTCACGTGGAGAAAAACTTTATAGCATGCACTTATCGAACTAAAACCTGCATACGACACTTAAATCAATATTGTTTTCAAAAGCGTAAGAGTGGCATTTATTATTTTGTTGTTAAGATAACACAATAACATTTACATAAAATAAAATAAAACATTAATATACAGGATTTCTAAAAAAAAGTAAGGCCAATTGTTGACGTGTTCCTCTGGGTCATTATACTTAGTATTAAATTTTGTTTAATCTCAAAACAAGTATGTTACAAATTTTCAATAATTGGTTATCAAGTACATGGACAAATAATTAATATTGCCAAATAAAATAAAATAAAACTACGTTCTGAAATTCTGCAAAATGAATAGTCTGTATTAACTTTCATGCCATTTAGGTAGAAGGAATGTTTTTATAACATCCTGTTATCAATATATCCCTGACGCATTATGGATTATAACATACACATGAAAATGGCATTTAAAAAGAAAGATTTCTTATAAAACAGCTATTCAAGTTCTGTATGCCCTTTTTAGTGTCATTTACATGCACGAAACAATGTTGTCCCATTACATATAATATACATACACATCACGTCTACACGCTTAAGTTAAGTGGTTGTACACAATGCGTTCTTTGCGAAAAATGTTGTAAAACAATTTGTGATCGTCTTGTGGGTCTTCCGGCACCGAAATCGGTCGATGTCTTACAGCAGTAACTTGTACATCAACGAGGTGTCTCGTAAAACCTTCTTTGTTGGGAATGGTGTTATGTAATGTGTATGCACTCAACGATACTGTACAACTGTGATGTCAGTTTCGATGCATTTTGCTAGTAGTCTCCATTTGGGATAAAACATACTAAAAGTGCATTGAATACATTTCCTGGCTCTACTTAATCTTTCGTTAAAATATCCCTGTTGAATTGTTAAACTGTTGAGGCAGTATCGTTCTAAGAGGAAGGTAGCAGAGGAAAAGCTTCATTTACAATTTTTACAAACGGAGTTTTTGTGTCTGTTAAGGGAAACATGCGGGTTCTGGAATGTCGAGTTGGTTAGTGTTAAGTAACTAAAATGGGTTCGATGAGTGAAATGTACCACCATCACTTTGTTTGCCATATCCTCACATGCATACTGCTATGAATTTGTAATTCGCATCCGCTACATCTTGCAAGACAACCAAAAATTTATTTTTATAATTAATTGCCATTGTTGATCTCCTACTAGCTCCGAAATCACCTTACAGGATATACCTTCAACTACCCTGGTGACTTATGCATTGCAAGAAATCGTTATATAAGATGTTTTCTACACGCCTTACAACACAAACTTCAAGACATGATAACATTTTCTCGTGCGAATTAACTTACTTTTTTAATATTTCTACCCGATACTCTTTTCTTATTTTAGCCTACACATAAATTGTGATTAAATCTTCATCTTAGGAAATGTTTGTATCTCTCATAGTTTTTGCGTAATGAGTCTTAAACGTCAAAATTTGGACTTTACGGTTTTAAGTACGCCAGTAAAACAAAATAACATACCAAACTGAAGAAATTCACATTATACAACAATATTGTAGGCTATGATTTGACATATACGAAAACAAAAAATATGTATGTTTTGTATTTCTAAAAAAGTTTTGATATTTTTTTAGTTTTAATATCAAAATTCAACTTTTTTTATTAAATACAAATGTATTTTATTGAAAACGGTGGTGAACCGCTCACTCAAGAGAGTAAAAACGTATTAATACGGAATGTATCAGCAAACATACATAGGCCTTCATTACTATTTTACGTGATCGGTTATATTTCCTTGCATTTTAATTTAGCGCAGAAAAAAACGTACACATTTAACCTATCTTAAAGAAATAACCTATGCTACACTTTATTTAAAATGTATTCAAAAGTTTCGTGTATCTTTCTCGTGTACTGAAAAAATTTTTCGCCGTGTGTCTTCAATTCCTTAAACAAATTATGATAATTCACCATGACTGTATGTACCCCTTTTTAACCTCCGACGCAAAGTGAAAGGTGTTATGAGTTTGACATGTCTGTGTATCTGTGTGTCTGCCTGTGGCATCGTAGCTTGTAAACGAATGAACCGATTTTCATGACTTTTTTTTTAATCTCACTAATCGAGAGTGTTCTAAGCTATCATTCAAGGAAATCTTTTCAGCCGTTTAAAGATCATCAGCTATTTTCTAGTATTTTTATAAGTGAATGTGAGCAATTCCACAGGCCTGATCGATTTGAAATTTATTATCCTGTGAGTCGGGAGTTTTGAAAATGTTTAAGTTAAGTCTTAATTATTACAAAATGTACATCAGTTTCTTTCAGCTAACTTTTAATATCATACTATCCAAACTATGAATTCTTCATCGAATGACGTACTGGACGACATATTTCTCCCAAGGTATTTGCTGTACGACCGGCCGATTCAGACCTGCTTTCACACTCGTCTTCTGTGTCCTGTCATCGCGCATATCTTCCGCGCCGATCGAGAAACCTGCTTCCTTTGTGTACATACCCTAAGTGACGACTTATATATACAGGTTGATTCTTAATTAAAAAGACACCTTGTGGTAGGTGATTCCTGACGAATAAATATGTCGAAAACACACTCACACACACATGTGTGTGTGTTATATATATATATATATATATATATATATATATATATATATATATATATACATACATACATACACGACTTACAGTCTTAAATGGATATTAAGGGCGCTATACAACCTATGTAGATTGTCAAAATCGTTGTGTGTATTAATTCTAGTAGCACGGGTCCATGGGAGTCCACATTGGAGGGCTGGAATGCCCTGTGTACTACCCGATCCCAGCTAACGAGGGTGGCATGTTTGCCGCTCCCGTTAAAAAGTTGTGAATATTTGAAGGAAATTTGGCTATGATCTACCCTGAGTTAAGCATTTACTGATGGTTAAAAAAGTAATGGTCAATGTGGAACGAAATTTGTACACACAAACGTTGACTGGTGTCGTCATATTTAAAAACATATTTCACGTCTCTGAGAGTACAGCTTCGCGGGTAAAAAAAAATCACTTTCACAAAAATTGTGTTTGGTTGTGAAAGATGTCTCCAGTTTGCACGAGGAAACAAATATCAATGGGTCACATAAAAGATCACCCGCCATTGGAAAAACTGCCCCATAGTATAGCAAGTTAAGTAGTAAAAACCAGTATTTGAAATTAACCAACGTCGATGCAGTAAATATGAAAACATAAGGTAATGCAGAAGATTCACGGAATATTGTATAAGGTTGAAATGAGTATACGAGTAAACAATTTAATTTAACTTTTTTTAAAAATAAAAACAGTAGGCCTACACATTGTTTGAAGTTATTGAAATTACAGTTTGAGTGAAATGTGTGCAGTTTGAGTGTAATGCGTTTAAATGTGAGGATAAAATGAAATGTTATTATTAAAAGTGGTAATAGTCAGTTATTTAATTAAACAAAATTTATACTATTGAAACGGGAAATTAAGATAAACTAATTACATTAACAGTCACCCTTGCGTAGTCGCTGCTTCATATACACAGCGGTCGCGGGTATGTAGAGGCTAGAGCGCTCGCCTCCCTTCATAGCGAACTGGGTGAACAAATTTCGTTCCAGATGGACTATTACTATTTCCACCATCAGTAAATGCTAAGGTCAGGGTAGAATATATTCCAATTTATTTTAAAAAATCATAACTTTTAGACGTTTTGCGAATCGAGCTACAGAAGTAGGTTTATTTAATAGGTCTTGGGTCTCTCTATTACCCGGCTCTTTATTGACGTATACTTTCGGAACACCTGGTATATACATACACACCCACACACATACATACACACATATACTTCTACTTTCATTTCTGATACCGAAAAATGACGTATAACATATTCTCCATCACATCGCTGACATATCTGGTTAAGTGTGTATACATTTTATATGACTGTGTCTGCTTTTTTTCTTTATTGTGTGTTTTCCCTCAAAAATTTACTCTGAATTGTACCCAATTGTGAGTGACAAAAATTTACTTCATCCGCTCCTAATTCTTAGTTTTTCCTTTCCATAATTTTGTGGCCCTTAAATTTTTCTATCCGTCACAAATTCTGTACTAATTAATTTTCGTCGCTATTATTATTTGAAAACATCTACAACGAGTAAAAAGCTTCAAGTCTGCACTTTGTCATGTTCATAATGTCAACAGTTATAAGCAACAAATATAAAAAGGAAAGAATCATTTCTACGTTGCAAGTTAGTAGATGAAATGTAATGCCGCTTGAATCATACCTAAATTTTTATTTATTACGGCAAGGACAAATAGTTTGAAAGAATGGTCACTTTTAAAAATTTATCTTATAAATAACAAACCTGTTTTCTTTCTTTTCGCGAAACTACAAATGCATGGTGGCTTGGGTTATTTTAAGCCAACATTGAGTAATGAATTATTAGTATTAATAGTATTATTATACTGATATACTGATGGCGTCTTGTGATAGTTACCGATCTCCGTTACTAAGTCGGTTAGGCACCGGTCTATGTTGCGTGAGGTCCGGGGTTCGAATCCTGGCTCTGACATGATGTTGTGTTGTGTCTTCATGTCACTTCACCCTCATGCGCTGTTAAGACCTCGCTGTTACAGGACCTTAAAACACTCATGTGGTTCTCTGTGCAATCTTCAATATACATTACGTAAAGGTTATCTTTGCATCGTTGATATTTTAGGAAATTCTGATATGTCTGTGCCCCTTGTGTTTACATTTACATTGGCTTCTGCAATGTCGTCATCCAGATTGCGCTATCATGTCCCGCCTCCGTGATTCTTGATGCTCGTATCACTGAAACGATGCTTTCAAACATGTCGCGCACTTTTCATACATTATTTGTAATCTGAACTACACACATTCCATATTAGCAATTGCTATTACCACAGTTAATTTTCCGTTTTAGTTAATAAAGAAAACGTAACATGTAACGGCACACCGACAGCTTAACTTTAAATGATCTGATGAATTTGGGTCATTTTGAACTTAAATGGTCTTCACTCCTAGTTTCATCGATCGTGAGAAAGTTAAAAATTAGAATGTTGAACTCTTGGCAGTGTTCATTTCGACCGGTTGATTCCAGACAATTTAAATGCCTCTAATTTATACCGGACAGAAGATAATAGAATTGTAAAACATGTCCTGATTTGTGCAAGTTAAACTTGTGGGGGCAATCCTGAAGTAGTGAGAGTGTGACAGCTGCTGCAGTACGGCTTGCACGTTGAATGTAGTGAATATTGAAATGTTGTGTGTGAAGGTTGGTAGAGGTAGTGATGTGTGAGAGACAGTTGGTAGCACTTGCTACTGGAGAGGTCAGGTCACAGTATACATGCCGTGGTCAATGTAATGTGGGCTAGCCACAGAGACTCTTTGATGTGAAGTGCTGAGGTGAACCACGGAACTTAGCGGCCAGATTGTCTGACCCCAACCTGCCCCCTCGCCTCCCTAGCCTATACCCTTCACATCGCAGCCATACTTGTCTCCTGCACCCAGGTATTTCATGTAGGCCAACTTTGCTAGCGGCCGCTTATCTGCACCTTCAATATGTGCTGTTCGCCATCGAAGACCACTTTTTATCACATTCAGTAACGGAGTTACGACTTATACATACATACTACGTTACATTTGTATCACAGATATCACCTTAAAAAACAACTATACGTGAGCACTATCATAATCAGTTTTATTAACAATAGAAATTCACATAGAGGAAAAGTTTAGCAAAGGCGAAAAATGTTCTTCATTTACTGTTAGTGACCTATACACAAACTAGTGTACGGTAATTCTTTCACGAGATTAAAATTTTCATGAGAAATTTAGGACGAAGAATTTAATAGTTATGCAATGTCTAAGCGAACAGCTGAAGGTCTTGGCTCATTGTGGTGCATGTAAATAGGATATAATTGGCCTAGTTCGGTGCAAATCACACGTTGTGGTTTCGCCTTAAACTATTTCAGACATTTTTGAAATTAAACATTAGGATTGCAGGGTCGGAAATCCGATACGAATCCTTTCGAGTTTGATTTCAACGATTGACCTTGACTGGATCTTCCTCGCTGGTCGTATATACGCTTTATAACATTGTGACGTTTACTCTCAGTAGAATTGGTCATACAAATGTTATACACGGAAATAATATTTCCTTAGGCCACCGACTATTTGAAAGCAAAAAATAGCACATGCCTACGCTTTGGTATTACACGTTACTTGTACTAAACACTTTTGTCATATAAACATAAACTCTCCCGCGAGGTAAAGGTTGTTTGCAGTTCAGGACTTCCTACGTCTTGCCAAGTCTTCATTCAGCTCGCTGTTATATGTCTTAGCGCTTTTTATCCAACTAAGTCCGTCATCGAACTCGAGGCTATCAAATGTGTGATAAACCTTTAATTCTGGGAATGCTGTGAAATACATATATTTTACAATTATTCAAACTACTTTGTTCCTAACTATATAAATTATAGAATGAGCACTTGCATTTTTAAATACCAGAATGTGTCAAAACCATTGCTAATGTATCATCAAGGTGTGACAGGTGCTTCAGTTCTTCTCATGCAGTTGCGTGTTGAAGCAACATTTAGAAAATATTTATTCAAAAGTCATAAAATATAATAAAAAAGTAAGACTATAAAATACATAGTAAAATTCCACTAATGATTTGTGTTAACACTGAAATTTTTAAACCAAATTTTTATTTGAACGTAGTGAAAATTATATATGTTAGACTTAGCAAAATCATATGCTAGCAGAATATAACATTTGATACTGCATTTGCAAATTTGTTCAATGAAATATTTGTAGAAACTGACAGTATACTTACACCAGAAAGTTAAAGTTTTTGTTTGAACATGCACAATCATTTGTTTTTTACTATATAAATGTATATTTTGTTGATCGAAGCAAACCTTTATGATTATGCAAGTCGGGGTTGTAATCACATGTCCAAAGTAGTTTTTCAGTTACTATGTCAACATAATACTATATTTTTAAGAGTTTTTAAAAACTTCGTTTACTTACAAAAACTGCGATAATTTTTTTTCAGGTAACAAATAATAAAGAGTTTAAAATAATAAAAAAATGTGTACATGTACATGCAAGTTTCATGATTTTAAAGAGGCATGTACTCACAATGATGTTTAAACATTAATGTTAATGCAGGTTGAGAGTGATAATGCTAGATATTCAACATGAAGGTTCTAGGTTTGAAGAGTTTAACTACATTTCTTAATACAGAATGAAACTTAATGCATCATCCGAAAACATACCAACTGTTCGGAGCTGAGGAGAAGGCAAGGCCCAGGAATGCGGCTGGGGGTGGGGACAAGCGGAGGTTTATTTGGCTTCAACCACCACCCTTCCATTCTGTCTTGCCTTCTCCTCAGCTCCCTACTGTACAGACATACATACATATAGTATGGAGATGAGGAGAAGGCAAGGCCCAGGAATGCGGCTGGGGGTGGAGACAAGCGGAGGTTTATTTGGCCCCAACAACAATTCTGCCGTTCTGTCTTGCCTTCTCCTTAGCTCCCTACTGTAGAGACATACATATAGTATGGAGCTGAGGAGAATGCAAGGCCCAGGAATGCGGCTGGGGGTGGGGACAAGCGGGG
>PNEQ01034826.1:0-13079 GCA_003012365.1 Medauroidea extradentata | reverse complement strand
AATTTTTTCGAAAAAATTAAAAATTCCGATTTTGAGTTATATAAAAAAATATTTTTTAAAGTTTTTGGGGATAATATATTTTTTAGTAATGTAATGATGTTATATATTTTATGAAACGCCATAATCAAATGAACAAAATGACACTAAGTTCAGCTCTCTATGTTGAACGGTTCTCGAACCAGAGCAATTACAAGATTTCGAAATGCAGCAAAATTAATCATTTTCTTAAAATTTAAAAAATTCATAACTCAGAAACTAACAGTCCAAAAAAATTGTAACTAGGGCATTTTCATTTAATTTCGTAATACTACCATTAAACAAAAAATAATTAAATTCTATGACATCTTTTTTTTTCACTTAGTTGATTGGACATGGAATGTCCCAGACATAGTTTTTTTTGTATACAGCTGTAAATAAACTAGGTTATCTTTATTTTCTTTCTTTTATCAAAGACCTCCATCCCCCAACGTATATAGCCCTCAACTTGTAACAATACATTAAAAAACAAAAATGTAACTGGTTTATATTATTTTACTGGCTTTGAGATTGTAAGCATTTAGATCAGACTAACGTTTCATTAATTTATCTTTACTTCATTTTTAAATATATTTTTCATCCCCTTGATATAAGAAACAAAAATTTTCTTACTAAAATGTGTCGGAAAAAACAGCATTCAGTTAATGATAACTCAGAACATTCACTTCACAAAGGTGGCTGCATGTACATATTTCATGTATTGTACGTGATGGTTTAGTTTACCTAATAAGAGATTTGACTTAGACATACATAACTTACACACACATAACACTGATTTTACATAGAGAAGGCTTACAACTGTCCGATACTGTGAAACACAGGAAAAGCAACACTTTTAAGTTCAACAGTTGCAAGCCTAAGTTAACTGTGGAATTTTTATTGCAGCAGACACCTTTACTTTGATTCTCAGTTACAAAAATAAACATTACTGTAGCAACTGAAGTAGCATACATTGCTGGTTTCTCGGCTGAACCGAGTCCCAGTGTGATTGCAAACTGCCCTTTGACATTTGGAAATAAGGGGAAGAATCCCATATAGTTCTAGAGGGGGGGCAGTTCCTATAACTACAAGGTCGAGCAACCAAGCCACACTGCTGCACCCAACTCTGACGATAACAACACCGCATAGCACAGTACAAAAAATTTTCAAAAACTTTTATTACAACTGGCTCGTCAACAGATTTTAGCTCTTAGCCTTCAATCAAATGTAGTGGTTTTAAAGAATAAATATTCTGTACAAGCAAATTATTTTGGAATCGGTTTTTAACAAGTATAAATACAATTTATATAATGTTTACTTATTTAAAATTTTTTTTCTGTTGTAAGTGAATGTTCGTATTTTACTTCTATGACAAAGCGGCACCCCATATGGAGCAGTACCCGGAGCGGACCACCCGCCGGAGCAGAAGCTCCCATCAATTTTGCAGTGACTTAACTTTTGCGTCTATTGCACTTGCTTCAGAACGAGCCAAATACAACACTCTAGTCTTCATCAACTGCAATGTCTTGATTTCCTCTTCAACTCTTCTTTTTTCTGCCTTCCTCTCCTCTGTCTCTTTGTTTGGTTTGCAGGTCTTCCTTACACCTACAACTGGTATTTCTTACATACTGTAATATGGATTGGTGATATCCACATGCTCTACTACTCCAGAACTTTGAACAAGTTGTAGACTTGTTTTTGCACAATCAGTGTTTCTTCCTTCAAGTTTTCAGTCAGCAGATAAGAATTCACTAAAAATCCTCTTTCCAATTATACATTTCCATGGGAAAGTACCAACATCATTCTCACAAACTTTAGAAGGCCTGTTTTGGCAACTACTGAATGTGCCGTAAGAATAAGCATGTACAAGTGATCAAGGCGCCAGTCTTCTCGAGAAAAAGACGAGAGCTGTGCTCCATAATCTAACGAAGAACATACCAACTCGTATAATCGCTCAATGTTATCAGCTTCTTGTTCTGGTAGTCACCTATTTTGAAGACAAAAATCTACGTAATTCTCACGCTGTTTTCTTAAACACAAATTTAAAGCCACAGATGGACGTAAGCAGGAAATTCCCTTGGTCCTGTACTTCCGGGGACTTTTCTCTTGAAGTTTTTTAACCACAACTTCAGACAAGTCCTAACACCATTTTTCAATAACAGGATGGACCTTTCTGGTACTTTCTCTTTCTCGATGGCATGGCGTACTGCATAACCTAACTTGATATTATTAGCAGTAAACCTATTTCCATGTGGTCATTCTTCACAACTTCATAACTTTGATCATAAAAAAGATATGTAATATTCAGCATAGCCAGGCTTGAACCTAGCACATTAAGTTCCATTTCAAACATTCACATCAAATAAACAAGGAAATAATCCAGTACACTGTGTGCACAGAATGAATATACATAAGGACTTCATTTAACCAAATTTTCATAATTAAAAAAAAAGTTTTTTTTAAACCCCCAAAATTGACAAAATTTAATTTTTTTTTTTGTGAATTCCATAATATTTTCCTGGGATTCTAAGATTTTTGGCAGGCAGAAAAAATACAGCTGAAACTAAATCATGAGTAGTACCAATACTGCCACTTACTAATTTATATTCATCCCTATGTCTTTCGAAAAAATTCAGAAGACATACAAAAAACCACAAACATATGGAAAGTTCGTGAATTTTTTTTAATGTTTGTCACACTACATGACACATATTATTTACCTTAGAAATTACTTCATTTCAATAGTTGTCAACAATAAAAACCTCATTCTTCTTGTTGTTATAGTTTATTAGGAGCGTACATTCATACATGTGATGTTTTCGACATTTGTCATTCAAGTTTTAGCCAAATTTTTGAGTGGTCATATGTCTGTAAAAAATTAATTTTTGGGCCAAATGCATTATATGTGTTTCTTTATGTTTGTATGACTAACACACATATTTTTTTCACCAAAACTGGAGATGGTCGACTGACCCCCTGCCAGAATTGAAATGGAAAGTGTTAGTCAATAGATTCTTCTGGTTATTTACATCCAATCGAGACACGCTGGATTTGACATGGTCCGCCTGAGCAACGAATGTAGCCCCTTGTCACTTGCCCGACCTTCCCATGCCATCTAGCGGTGCACAGCAAGACACGTCAACTTAAACAGGGCCGTTGAGTCCGCGCATGGACCAATGGAAGTACTGGTGACACCAATGGAACAATTAAAATTTAACACTACAACCTAGCTCCCCACAAGTGTTTTTTGAGTGTATTGAATAGGGTCCCTTGTTTAATGTGTGCCACACACATCCGGTCATTGGTCATTTGCCAAACACCTGTTAGACGTGAGTGAGCGACCACGTTGTTTTTCCTAAAATGGGTCAGAGAGACATGCCAATGGCACTAGGATTCATGTTTAAATTAATTGCAAGGGTCAAAGATAACACAATGTAGTGCTGTTTGCATGGCCAACCTCACCAGGCAACTTACCTTTCGGTATGTTAGTATTTACAAATTAAGTGTTTTTGTTACATTCTCGCAGGCGCACAGCACATTGAAGCATTTTAATTATGTTTTAAGTACATCAAGTGTAAGTGCAAGTGTTTCAACGATTTTTGAATTGTTCATAACTAGGCCTACTCAAAATTCAAAAACAATCATTACAAATAAGCCTAGTGACTCTGGAAAGGATCCCCAGACATTCACGAGGCATTGCAGCATTTCAAAGTCATTGTATATGAGTGTAATTGTATTGAGGTCACGTAAAAATTTCCCCCACATGTTTGCACTGTACCGGGAGTCTGCGAATCCGGTCCACCACACCTGAAGATCTGTTGGTTATACAATATCTTGGACTGGCAGTGAGGTTGCTATGGAGGAAGTTGGTGCGTGTGCCCTGTGCGACTAGTGGTTAGAATTCCCCGCCCGGACTTTGGCCGTGCTCGGCCGCCGTCGGATGCGCTCGTGTTCGCTCACCCCTCCTTCCCCCACTTCTCCCTCCCGTGCCTAGCTCAGACGCTCACGTCTGCAAGACAAGTAGTCTTCTCCTGGGCCCGTTCTGGGGCGGTTGTGTTGTGCTTGCGACCACGGTGCCACACCTGAGCCGTGTCATCTGTTAAGTTCTTTTTTCGTTAAATTAAGTTTTGTGTTTCTATATTCCGCATATTTTCAGTTAAGTTTGGTTTTGTGATTGTTTTCGTTTATGACACGTCGAGGGTGTGCTGTCGCGGCCGCGAGCCCTGTACGACTTGGGATTAGTTCCTGCCTTAATTTTTTACGGAATAAAGTAGCGCGCGTGTCGGCCACAGCAGATTTGTATTTTTCAGCCTAATCTTGTAACGTAAATCTGTATAAATCACTCAGAGGAGAAAATATCCTGTATACACCTATTTGTCAGAGTTTGTTTGGTATTGTGTGTTATATAAAATTGTTTTGCTAAGGTCTGTCTTACATCATTGGTAGTTTTGAGAACCCTGTGTCGATGTCGTACCTTAAATGTGTGTTCTAATGAGAAGGGTACTGGTGAGTGGCACTGGGCCTTGGTCGATGCTTAGCAACGCCAAGATTAGCAGCCTGTTATTACTGTGTCTGCTAGAAGCGGGCTCAGCATGCAAACCCTCGGCCTACCGGGTCCGCACACAAGCACGTTGAATCAGTCGAGCCATGAGTGTAAGGGTGTAAGGTGCACTTCACTTTCGTGGCGCGGGCGACTCCAACTTTTGTCAAGCAACCATCATTCACTGCAATAGGTAACGTAATTCTCTGGAATAGTTTTGTTGTTTTCTCACCCTCACATACCTACCCTCAGTCGACTGCCACTCGCCGAGCTTAATTTCGCAAGAAAGTGTTTTTCCCCCATTGCCAGGCATTTGTTAGCTTCAATTACTGACCGGCTATAGAGTCAGGCCCATTCATGCTCACTGCAAGCAGTGTTATTTTGGGTGTATCTTTACGCCAAAATACAGTAGAGTTAATTAAGTTATGTGTCATTCATTTCAGACATCTGGCCTTTTCCAGACAACTAGTTCACCCTATCAGGTATGCTTAGAGTATTACAGATGTGAGACTGACCTAAACAAATCTCAGAAGTCTGAAGACAAACTGTATTGTGACGTCAGTGCAGACTCAGCGTCCGAGGTGGCTTACAGCCTCGGGTCCCCCCCCCCCCTTGTTATCGTTCACACGTTAAAACTCTTATTTCTCTCATCACAAGTTCACCATCACAATGTGGAGTGCATGAGAAGTTAGGCAGGCCTCAGTGTTGACCACCCTCTGAGAGACAAGCAAGAGTCCCGTGCTCGTTCTGGCAATAACATCTTTAATGAGCTGGTGTCCTTTCACCGGCAATCACCCTAGCAGTTTATACCCTCTTTAGGGTACTTGCAGTGGCAACGTCAGCCGGATCGCCTACACGCAGGCACACTCGGCTGAGTCCCAGTAACTCACTCCTCCTCACGCACATCGCAGACGATGATAGACGGTTTGCCCACCGGGGGATAGTATTTCACTTAACGGCGGCCCTGTTACGTGTCCCCCATAAGCTGTACATACAGTACCTCTGGCTTCACAAACTTTTCCGCCAAAGCTAATAAAAGGTCTACCAGTGAATCATAGAGGTGTTATGGGTGATTAACATTGAAAAATTGTAACAAACAATTCCAGCTCTGATGCCAAAGAATGGAAGAATGTCAATTTTGCTTATGGAAGATTATCTTCAAGAGCACTTTTCACTGCATTAAAAGAGACAGACGAAATAGAAAGTTCACTAACAAATTTCTTCAGGTGGGCTTAACATTTTCATGGCACACTCAGCAACTGCAGTATTTTCTAACCATCTGATTGCATAAAATTTCTTGGGAAAAAGCTCTGATCCAGTTATTCTAATGTAATCTGCCCTCCTTGCAGGTACGTGCTCAAACAAATAGTAACAGTGACTCAAAAACAAACCATATCCCAATGTGTAGCAGAAATTCCAGTTTTGAAAGCATCATGGACCGTATGAAGCCCACAGCTACCAATTTCTAGCAATGGTGGTGAATCTTCACCAAAACTGTCTGCAATATGTCTTTTCAAAGCTAACAAAAATGGCCACTTTTCACTGGGGCCATCCACGGATACCTACAGAATAGTTTGAATGTCAACAGAGGAGAGAGCTCCCTAAAATGATTGCAGTAAACAATGAGAGGTGGTATGCCCCCAGAACACTGACGTTAAGTTAGCAGAAACAACTTGACCTTCAACCCAAAACCTAATGCTGAGGTCCATTTGTTCTTTTTAGAAGCCTTTGTTGAATGAGTTGTCAAAACCAATTATATAAAACTTGATGCTTGTAAAGACTTTAGTAATTGATACTCTACATAAGAACCCAAACCATGACTTATCACATAGCCCACCTTATCTTTTTGAAGGGTAAGTTTCTTTGCTACCTTACTGTCAGGAAAAATTCTTTAAGCAAGACTAACAAGTATTCGGACAGATCTTGCTGACTGCGACGACATTACAGTGTTCAGTACTAGAAGAACATTTGCCGTTGTCACAGAGTCAGTTTCCAAAAAAGTTGAAATGGAACTCCTTTGAACACACTCAAAAGTTTTCTCTGCAGATGTATGAAGCTCATTTGGTTGACTGATGAAACTTATCTGAGATGGAATGCTGGCTGGTCACTACCAGCATCGAGTGCAGTCACGTCAGCAGGATATAAAAGACAGGCTCGGACCAACTTATATCACGTGATTTAATGTCACTTCCAAATTCAATGTACACAAAAGAAGATGGATGTGAAAACTGTTCCTTTTCGCCATTCAAAAATAAAAACGGGAGGGGATACACTTCATGCTAGGCCAATGCGAGCTGATCAATAAACACAAAGTGTGTTGCCGACTACAACCTGGTTTTCCAGGGTCGTTAGACGGTAGACATCCTGCAGCAGGAGGTGTTACATAATGGAAAGAAATGACATTGCTGTGTTGCATGCACTGCACACACTATGATTTAACAGCCACGTACCTAATTTTTACTACACAAATTCCAGTTATATTTTACATTATCACAATATTTTTTCACACCTACATGTTAATTTTTAAGTGGTAAATAACTATATGAGAAATGTGCTACAGTCTTTTGGTCACAATAACTGCAACTATAGTGCATGAAGGCAATTTTAATAACTAACCACAACAATTATTTGTGTAAAAACATTGTAAGCAATAATAGTGTTGAAAGGAAAAAACAGTACCACGGAAATGAAATCAGTAACTGTAACACAAAGTTCCAAAAAGAACAACAAACAAGTTGGTACAGTAAAATAAACAATAAGCACGTGAAATAAAAAGAAATAGTTGTCAAACATATAATCATACACAACTTACAATCTCTGCCTGGAAAACAGTTTCAACTATAACAATAAAAAACCCTTTGTAGATCAAATTCACAAGTAACACACTAAGATAATTATTAATTATCTTGCTACTTGTATCAACTGATGACAGAGGTTAAAGAGAGGGCTAGGGCAGTTAGACAGTTTAAAAAAGCAGATCAAACTAAAATAAAGTTATACTTAAAAGAAAATTTTGAGACATGGTCTAGGGAGGAAGGAATTGAAGAAATGTGAGCAGGTTTGAAAGAAATTTTAATAAATGTGGTTCAAAAGTTTGTACACATAAAGAATGTGGGAATAGGAAGAGACCCACCTTATTATGGAAGGGAAGTTAGGAGGCTTAAACGCAAGTGTAGGAAATTGCACGCTAAAAACAAAAGGGTAGAAAGCAAAAGTATGAGAGATGGGGAAATTAGGGAAAGAACTTACACAGAAAATAAAAGAGGCGAAAAGCTCGTATATGGATAAGATGATGGAGGACAGGCAAAAAGGTAGTTGCGATAAGCTATTTAAGTATGTAAGAAAGGTAAGAGGAAGTGAACAGAAAATACCAACACTAAGAAGGGAAGGGGGACAAGAATCCGTAACTGATGAGGAGAAAGCAGAGGTGTTGCAGGAGCAGTACCTAACTGTGTTTGAGACAAGCAAAGAAGGTAGGTGGGAAAGTAGATAGTCCATTGAAATGTTACATTTTTTAGGCCTTACCTTGCGTTTTTTAGAGGACGCAATTTTATTTTTTTGATGTGTAGGGGGGGTCAGTGTAAAGCTAAAAACAAGTTTGTGGGGTCGCCACCCTTGTCCCACGGCTGCCATCTTCAACATAGGGGTTGAAGTGGTTTTTACGATATATATCTTAAACTATTTATTTCATAAACAAAATTTGTCAACATTTTTTGTTGCAAATTAAATTTTCTACAACTTTGGTCCAGTAACTTTTTGTTGTAGAACTATAAATAAAAAAGTTATAAGCGAAAATGTTCAGAAATTCGAGAAAAAAATTTATATTTTTTGATGTAACTTTTTTTTAAACATTTAACGAAAAAATGACACCAGACCATTTTTGTAGATCGTTTTTTGAGGAACAACTTTTATTAACAACATTTTTTCATTAAGTCAATAGCTAAGGTTTTACAGCGCTCCGAAGTGAGTACTATTTTTCAGTATTCTTAACTATACCTATATTATACGTGTGTATTAATAATGTGTCATCAGTTATTGTTTTTTTTTATTTTCTTTGTTATTATAATTTTTAACAATAAATTTTGCAATATTATTAAAAATTAATTATTGACTCTTTTCCCCACCACCCACGAGGTAGAGTCTGGTGGCGCATTTTATTTTTACGTGGTATCCCCAATAGGCATAATCCACTGTGATTTTCTAAATTAGAACTACTCTGTCCTCATTCTTTTCGATGGACCAGGCTGCGTCTCAGCATCTGATCGGCTTTCTGAATTAAATATCAGTGGGAGAACTGGAGAAGGAAGGGGTGTTAATGTCGGCGGTTCATCATTAAAGTCATTTTCATTTATTAATTCTGAGAGTTCCATTACGTTGCTGCAAGTCTCTCCAGAACAATGGAAGCACACTGCAGAACATTTCAGCCCTGCTTTACGACATCCACACATCGCTCCACAGTTTCCTTTGCATTTGCAAAAGATCAATTTTGGAAGCTCAGGGGGTGCTGGAGATTTAGAGTTCTGCACTGGCATAAATAATTTTTCACATTTTTTCCAGCCCCAGTCTTCAGGATCATTATAATTACCACGCCACGACTGGACCTGATGATAGACTCGGAAAGTATGAAAGCGAGCTGTGTCTTGTGTTGGAGGAAGTGAAGATAAGTTAAATGTACTTTTTGTCACTGTCTTTGCGAATTGTTTGTATCTTAGGCTGTCAAGAGAATTATCATCTTTATTACCACCGTATAAAGAGATAAAAAAACGTTCACCAATTACAGCGAGCAAAGCAGGGTCAACTCTCTTGTTGAGAAACAAAGCCGTTCCACTAGCAAACTCTAAGTGTTTTTCCAGGGTTTTCACAAATTTCATTTTACCGATATTGTAAAGAGCTGAAATTGTGTCACATCTTGAAAAAGCACGAAGAAACAGCAAGTTATCCGCAATGACACCTCCGTATATAAAACCTGACGCACAATATAATTGTTCTGCTGTTCGTCCTTTTGATGGTTAAAAAAAAAAAAAAAACATTTGCTTGTTTTCTACCAAGTGCTGTGAGCAATATCAGTATGTCAATATCTTCAGCTACAATAGTCACAGTATTAAATAATGGAGATGCAGCAAGAGCAGTGCGAACGATAAGAGCGTCTGCATCTGATTCTGCTTGGTCAACAGTGAAACCCATTTCCGAGAATACAGTTTTAAGAAGTATAATAAAGTTAGATTTGTTCTTCTCATTACCAGGCAGCTGTTACTTTGTTCCCCGATGGTCGCTTGGGTATTTTCTACCTGAACAGTATTCTCGGTAACGGCCATCAGATTTAAAATTATTTTAAAAATAATCAATAATTGTAAAATCCTGTTATGGAGTGAAAAAGAGTCAATAATTAATTTTTAATAATATGGCAAAATTTATAGTTAAAAATTATAATAACAAATAAAATAAAAAAAAACAATAACTGATGACAGATTATTAATACACACGTATAATATAGGTATAATTAAGAATACTGAAAAATAGTACTCACTTCGGAGCGCTGTAAAACCTTAGCTATTGACTTAATGAAAAAAAAAATGTTTATAAAAGTTGTTCCTCAAAAAACGATCTACAAAAATGGTCTGGTGTAATTTTTTCGTTAAATGTTTAAAAAAAAAAAATTACATCAAAAAATATAAATTTTTTTCTCCAATTTCTGAACAGTTTCGCTTATAACTTTTTTATTTATAGTTCTACAACAAAAAGTTACTGGACCAAAGTTGTAGAAAATTTAATTTGCAACAAAAAATGTTGACAAATTTTGTTTATCAAATAAATAGTTTAAGAGATATATCGTAAAAACCATTTCAACCCCTATTTTCAAGATGGCGGCCGTGGGACAAGGGTGGCGACCCCACAAACTTGTTTTTAGCTTTACACTGACCCCCCCTACACATCAAAAAAATAAAATTGCGTCCTCTAAAAAACGCAACCCCAAATGTAACTTTTCAATGGACTAAGAGAAATTATTAGGTTTTACAATGATAGATTTAAGATAGAGATGGGGGCACTGAGAAAGGTACTGGGGCAACTCAATGATAGAAAAGCAGAGGGACCAGATGGTATTGGAAATGTAATGTTAAAGATGGGGGAAGGTGAGGTGTGCAGATACCTAGAGGTACTTTTTAGCAAATCAATAGAACTTGGTAAGTTGCAAGCAGAATGGAAGAGTGCAATAGTGGTTCCCACTTACAAGGGGGGAGGAGAGAAGATGAAACCTGCCAGTTACAGACCAGTGAGCCTAACATCTCATGTTGGAAAAGTTATGTAGAGACTAGTGAGTGAATATATTGTGAGGGTAATGGAAGAGAACGGGAGTATGGACGATAGACAACATGGATTCAGAAAGGGGTTCTCATGTGAGACGCAGTTGGCAGGATTGATGGAAGGGATAGGAGAGGCTATGGATAGGAGGAAACAGGTAGATGCGTGTTTTGTGGATTTTGAAAAAGTGTTCGACAAGGTGCCACACGTAAAGTTAATGATAAAACTGAATGAGTTGTTGGAGGATAAGATGGTGGTAAACTGGGTGGGAGAGTATCTGAGAGGAAGAACCCAGAGCGTAAAAGTAGGATGCACACTCTCAGAGGAAGGAAGGGTAACATCAGGGGTTCCATAGGGTAGTGTTCTACGACCCCTCCTCTTTTTAATTATGATGGAGTTGGGGATAAACATGAATTGTAGGGTTCGTCTTTTTGCAGACGACTGTGTATTGTACAAGGTGATTGGAGAGGGTGGGGATCTGCAGGAGGACATAAACAAATTGGAACAGTGGACGAAGGAAAATGAGATGAAAATGAACGTAAATAAAACTAAAATTCTGAGATTTACACAGAAAAGAGAGGTAGTCGGAGATACATATTATAGATGGGGAGGACAGGAGATTAGAGAGGAGAACAGATATAAATATTTGGGAGTTATTCTTCAGGACGACTTAAGATGGGGCGAGCAAGTGAAGTGTGTTACAAGTAAAGGTAGAAGAACGCTGGCCCTGCTGCGAAGGGTGTTAAGGGGCACAGATAACAAAGTGAAAGAAAAGGGATACAAAACAATGGTGAGGCCCATCTTGGAGTATGGGGTGGCAGTCTGGGACCCGCACGTGGGAAGGGAAGTGGTATAGGAGGAAAAGGTGCAGAGAAGGGCTGCTAGGTGGGTCACAAATAAGTGGAGAACACGGGGAGAGAGAGGAGGATTTCAGACCATCAGTAATGGTGAGAGGACTGGGGTGGGGCACACTGCAGGAGAGGAGGAGAGTGGAGCGGTTGGTGAGGATGTTTAAGGTGGTGAGGGGGGAGGGTGGGTGGGCACAACTGGATGACAAGATACAGAGAGGTATATTCAGGGGAAGGGGTGATCATGAGTGGAAGATGCAGAGGGTGGGGAAGAGGACAGAGAGAGGAAAAAACATTATGATGGTGAAGACAGTGAAGGATTGGAATGAATTGGCGAGGGATGTGGTTGAGGTGACGAAAGCGAGGGAGTTTGGTAAAAGTTTGATGGGGTCAGAAAATTGAGAATCCTTGCCACAAGGCTGAGGCACAATAGCAAGAAGAAAAATTAAATAAAAAAAAAGTGGTGTACTTTGTTGTTTTACGTTTATCAACTTTATGATTTGCCTTTTTTTCAGACATGTAATTGAAATTTGACACTGATTGACAAGCTGTATTATTGTGGACATACGCCATTGCAATGGGATATGTCCGCAATCATACAGCTTGTCATTGTGACCCATTGCATGAAACATTCAAAGACATTGACACTGATTGGTGTTTGCCAGGTGTTCAGTTACGACTTACGATGGTGTGTGTGTGTTCCTGATTACTAGAAACAAGTTACTTAAATTACAGTAATGTGATGCTTCTGTAGTTCCCCTTATCTTAAAACAGTAATGTTCTAATGTTTCCCTTCTTTCCACATTCACACACCTTGCTAGTAAGTAAACTTATCAGCTACGCCAGTTCTCTGATTTTCTTCTTATTTTGATTACCTTACATAACTTACTATATATATTGTTGCGTGCCATGTTCCTGGAGGCCAGTGGTCGGCGGCTGTTTCGTAACACCTTGAGGGCTGGCCGATGACTCAAAGCCCGGGTGACTCATAGTGGGAAACCCGCCGAAACTACGTCATAGATACTTGTCCCAACTGCGTCTTAACCCTTCGAGGGCGGCCGACGTGACTACAAGCACATCCGAAACATGATGAAATATCTATTTTTAGACCCCTGTAATGCGGGAAACACCCGACTGTCTGGGCTAGTATAAAACTACAGAATCGGCACATTTGAGAGGAGTTCGCTATTGGAAGTGCTAGAGGAAGGTGCTACGCCTGTGGAGAGAGACTGGTGAAGACATCTTGGTGACGTCAAAGTCTACTGTGAGGCGGCAGGGGGCTACCTTCAGAGCAGTGTTTGGCGATACAAGAGGACTGCTGCGGCGGGCTGACAGGCGAAGAGGAGGTGCGCGACGGGAGTCGAACAGAAGACCTC
>PNEQ01034825.1:16254-43746 GCA_003012365.1 Medauroidea extradentata | reverse complement strand
TTAATTGTCAAAGTTAATTAACGTGTCTGTGACACAGGAGTAATTGTGTGCATAACTAGTTGTGTTGTGAGAGTTCTAGTTGATTACTGTTTTGTGTATTTCGTAGCTTTGTGAGCTATTAAATCCAGTACTTAATTTAACTCTTTTATTTGTAATTATAAGACCTCTATCCCAAAGAACTCATGGGAATTGCCCACATATAAAGTTTGTGCTCTCAAACTTGTAACAATATTTATTTTCTGTCGAAAAAAAAAATATATGTATACACACACACTGCAAAGAATGTCTTGAATATCTTGAAAATCTCTCGGATGACCTCGTTGCCGACGAAACGTCAAGGGCATATTAAAAAAAATGTGTAGATAAATTAGAAATATAGGTTTTATAGACTTCTATCTTGAGAATGTTGTCTTTGGCAGCCATTAATTTTTATACTGCTGACGGATAGCTGGTGCCCACTTACACCTTCCACGGCTGCATTTAACTGCTTCTTATTGGATTTTTACTTCCAAGACGGCAGCCTGGGCGGTAGATTGCGATGATTGTATGGACTGGTGGGCTTGGGCAGGACAACATGAACAAGTTAAGTCTTCTGTGCAGCGGCGCCGGAGCCGCGGTGGTGGAAGGGGTTGTTCCCCCCTCCCAACTCATTTGTGTGGGTTAAGTATATGTTTTGCTCCCCTCCCCCCATTTTTAAGGTAAATATAATATATTTGTATCTTTATTTGATTTTTTTTTTCGTTGTGATCATAACTGCTTTATACTCAATACTACCGTTCGGAAACATCTAAAATGCACAATTTTTTACCTTAAAATTCAAACAAGCATTTTGAATAAGGCAGAAAGACTGTCACAAATATTCATGTAATCAAGCATTCAGTGAAAGTACTGCAACTCTGTGTCACACTCGTGAGATGCCTTTGCAAGTTGCAGATGGTCTTACTATACACTCTGTGATTCGTGGCCTACTCATCATTTAATTTCTACACAAAGTTGGAGTTCTATTGGTCATGCAAAGGTACTGTATGCGTATGATTGACACAATGTTGTTCATTCGGTCTGTCTGGTGTGCTGTACTGAGAACTACGCATGGCTTCACTAGAATCGTTTGTTCATTACTTCGATATGTTAAATTATGCAAGTATAATAACGCGGTACATCACAGACATGAAACATCTTAAAGTCAAATACCTATCCACATTTGTGGAGCGAATTTATTAAAGGTAAATGGGTAGTTAACAAATCTAGTGTACCCTTCTGTGCTGTGGGATCAAATGGGGCTGTATATAATGAAAACAGAAGAATGAAAGTACGTCTTGACTTTATGACCCGGAAAGCCAAAATATAAACGCTTATACGGTATAAGGAATGCATTCCAAGTAGGCCTACGATTTCATCATTCAAAATCCCACGGAATATTAGTTTCATTAAGTAGGCAGCCGGACTAATAACTGCATGCAACACCAGCCAGTTTTACGAAGGAAGAACTAGTTTACAATATCACCTTCCTGTCTGTGTCTGTCTGTGCCAGTGCCTGTATACGTGTTCGTGTGTGTGTGTGTCCTTTCCTTAAAAATCTTTTAAACTAGTTGACACAATTTCATCGAACTTGGTACACATAAAGTACTTAGTAAGGTGGCTTGATTTTTATGTGTTTTGTTCTTGCTTCTTTTATATTTTCGAAATGGATCCCTTTTTGACATTTTCGGATCACACGAAATATCTGAGAAACCATTTTATAGGATAATTTCAATCTTATTACACATATTACGTTTCACGTAGTAAGTTGAGTTGACTTACACGTAACTTGTCTATGCTGTATTCATATTTTCGAAATAAATAAATAAATAAATATATATATATATATATATATATATATATATATATATATATATACACACATTTTTTGATAACTCGAGGTATCTAGTGAACTTTTTTTTCCCTGGTTCTATCAACCTTGGTACACTTCGAATTGTCACCCGATTTCTAAGTTTCTTGTTCACGTCAAGTGCATTTTTCTAAAATACCGCCTATTTTAGAAAGTTTTTTATTTTTTATTTATTTTGTTTTTACATATTAGGAGTCTTTCTTCCAGTTCTAAACCAATTACATGCTTTAATGGTTCATTGTACAAGATTTTATTTTATTTTTTTAAGTAGTTCCACTTTTTTCAAAGCAGCATGACATCATTAAATTAATTCTTTTGTTATAATTTAAGTAGTCCCAACTACTGCACATATCTTATCCTAAGTTAATATTTTGGTAGTTCATCATCCAAACTTATATTTAATCAGCCCTCATTCATGTAGGTGCACCATTTTTTGAGAGAGTATGTCGTTGGTATACACACACACATATATATATATATATATATATATATATATATATATATATATATATATATATATACATATATGTACATGACCTAGTGCACTTTTCTGGATTAATTTTCTTCCACACTATTGAAAGTATGCTAATTAGTAATGATATCTTCGTGTTATTAAAGACATATATACTTAGATTTTTTATCATATTTTCAATACACTCAAGGTAACTCGCATCCCCCACGGTGATTCATGTTCGATCCCCGGCGACGTCGGTCCATTATTTTTCACTTGTGGGAAAAGAAAAGAGTTCCCTAAATAGTCATCCAACCATGAAGTATACTCATATGTGCGGAAGTTCGAAATCTAACATGTTCTAAAATAAATTCGTGAAACTTCTAATCTTAAATTGTTTCCGAAGGCTCGTATGTCCCAATTTATGTGGCTCGTTAATGTACTCACAAACAAGTACGGCCTCGTGAAAATAACTGTCCAGGCACAGGACGGAAAATTACTGGTAGGGGTTGACATCGCAATTTAAGTTCGGCATGAATCCTATCGACCTAACACGACGAGGGCTCTGATACCATCAGAACTGTGCTGCAGTACTGATGAGCTGATAGTGAGCAACTGCCCGGAGACATGGAAGTTTACAACGACATACACGAAATCAGAATGTAGCTGCGACAACTGACATTGCGGCCACATCGCCATGATTCTCCACGGCGTAAGCAGCGGATGAAATTTGTTGAAATGCACTCAAAGTAATGTGGACATAGATCTATAAGGATAATGAAAATATGTAATCATACATCGTTCTTATCCAGTGGTAAGATAGTAATTTCATTATCATAATTATATTATACATAAATTAGTGCGTATCAGCTCCGCGGTGATTATTAAAATACTTATTTCTGTGTGTCTTAAGGTTGTTCAAGTGGGGAAAAAACATAATTTTATATTTGTATGAAATAGTGTTAGTTTTGTACACATTAGTTGAGAGTACACATACTTCTAACGGAAAAAAAAAATTAGCTCATCTAGTTTTCCCGTAATGGCACTTCAAAGTCAAAATTTGCGTATTTTTACTTCATACAAAACTTGAAAACCAGTAACATAATGAAATGGAAAAAAATCACATCAAAAGTACCTGTTACTGTCTATGGCTTGTAGCATATAAAACCCGTTAGGAAAAATGTTTATGTTAAATAAAAAACTTCAAAATTTTTAATTTTTTTGGTACTTTTAGAAATTTATTTTAAACACAAAAATATTTTATAATGGGTTGTATATGCTTCAAGCCGTAGATGGTGACGTGTAGTTTTGATAAGATTTTTTCCATTTCATTATATTTACAGGTTTTCAAGTTTTGTATGAAGTAAAAATATGCAAATTTTGACTTTGAAGTGACATTAAGGGAAAACTGGCTGAGCTAATTTTTTTTCGTTAGAGGTTAATATACCCTTAAAGTAATGTCTACAAAACTAACACTATTTCATACAAATATAAAATTATGAATTTTTCCCCACTTGAACGCCCTTAAGGCACTGTGCTAATAATTAGAAAGCCTACTGTTTCCATACCATTATCTATTACAGGAAGCCATATTAGCACACAGTTAAATAGATGCCCAGCAGTTCTAGAAATCTTACTACCAATTTACTTACAAACTTAGAAAATATTCTCAAGCCTAGGCGACAATGGACATAAACATTTACACGATAAAAGTTAACCTACGTGTAATTAAGCCAAACTAGCTATTATGTAAAAATAAATTAGCATTTAAGCAAGGTAAGTTTAAGAATGACGAAAAGTTGAATTTGGTTCAATTTGTACTCAGTACTAACACTGTGTAGAAGGTTTGGCCAATCAGAAGCACCAAAAGCCGCACGCTACGTTGTCGCAAGAGAGACTAAATTCGCATAAAGTAAATAGATCGTGTGCACCTGGTTGTAAAAATAAACGACTGTCATATCTTCGATTCAGAAGAGAGAACGTGTTGCAGTGTTTTGAAGTGAGATAAAACGAAAGTAATTCTGTATATCAAATATGTTTATCTGCATTTTAAACACTACAATATTATTTTTAATATGTAAACATTAGGTTTTACTTATTTTTGTTCGTGTCGTCAGTTGTATCAACGCAAATTTACTTACAACTATACCATGCACATTTTTTCGCCTTATTACTAAGCTTTTTACCATTGTAGCAAGTGTTTGTGTTTACGATATTCTTATGACAATAACTATGTGTGTGTTTTGAGTTATTGTTAACTGTAGCCTAAAGGCCCTTTGCCACGATGCAATTACTTTTACAACATATGTTGGAATCTTGCGCGAGGCTTGAAAAGATAACTTCCATGGAAGGTTGTGTGGATGGTTCTGTGAAATATCCTTCTACACGATACTTGCTGCCCCACAAGTAATCACAAGACGAGTTTTCAATATTTTTTTAATGGATGTCTTGTGGTCATTATCTTGTTTATGGAAATCGTAAGATTTATACGTTATACTGATTATAGTTTGTGAAAATGGGTGGTAGAAGTATCGTAAAACTGTGTATTGTAGTGAATTTCTTCGGCAACGAAAGAAAATTGATTTAAAAGTATGAGCCATGTACGATTCATGGTACATAGCCTCAAAAACGTTTTATGTCCTGTGGATGCTTGTATGAAGAATAAATCGTATACAGATGAGGTATGAAAACTGTTAAATTGTTTCAGTACATGTACGAGTGTATGATGATGTAAGCCTACATTGTCAATGTCAAATAATTTGACTAGTGTATCATAGCCTAACCTGTCTAAAAGGAGAAGTACTCTAGGAAGGGTTTTGAAGGAAGTTAATAGTGCGGTGAAAAAAATATACATATTACAATATTACGGCCGTATGCAGCTGCAAAGTGGTTCTTGTACATGGAATTGGACATGCGGGAGCTGGAGGAGGTACAAATACGAGCAACAAAGTGGGAGAAAGATGAAAGGCTAGGGCAGGCAGGTGTGGAAACAGGGCACTTTAGGCAATCAGTCATTTTGAAGGAACTTGGGTGAAACACATTGAAGGAAAAAATAATTTTTGGATAGCTGGTCAGGATGTACAAAGTGGAAAAAGAGAGGGAGGTTGGGGTAAGTTAGTCTGCCTATTAGCTGAGGCAGATTATATAGGAGAGAATAATAGTGAGAAAATGAGGTGCAGAACAGAGTATCAGAGTAGGATAAGCAGTCTATGCTTTGGTCAGTGAGTAAATGTAATTTGCTTTTGGAAGAGCTGAGGAAGAGAAGGGTTAAAAAGTTTAGTAGAGTTTTGTTAGGTAATTGAAAAAATATGTTATAGTTTGCCACTGGGTGGTTACACGATTGCAAGTTAAAAATATTTATTTATTATAATAACTGTGACATGATGGCAGGGTCATTGCCATGGAGAGGGAAGTTGTGGTATTGAAAGTGTAGGCCTACGCTTGCCCTAGATTGTGTAGCTTGGTAAACTTCTAAACTACATTTCTTGGGCTAAATAACTGGGGTGGAAAATATTCTGGTTTAATGAAACATATTTACATGAAGTAAATTTTACTCTGTAACTTAGCCTACTTGTCGATATGCACTGCGAAATAGTAGGCCTATTACCCCCAACTCTGCTATAAACAACACTTGCAGGCCAAGGCATTGAGGTTAAGTATATACAAGCGCGATAGATTAGCGGTATCTGTAGTATACAAACCACCCGACGTCTCATATAAGGAACTTGAGCAATTTGAGTTGTGCATGGAAAAATTACTAATAACACACGATGACATTATTTGCGTAGGCGATTTTAATATAAATGTACTGAATGAAACAGCGGCGGATGTAAAACATCTGCATCAAATATTATCAGTATATGGCTTTAATAAAATCGTTACTGCCCCCACTAGAGTAACGCCACGCTCCAAAACCTTGATTGATCTCATAATAGTAAAAAACAAAACAAAGGTAACTTATGTAGGCCAAAATGATTTACTTGGATTTACCGACCATAACCTTATTTATCTTAGCTACAGCTTCCCAATACCAGTAAATGAGACGAAAACAATTCCAAGACGTAACTATAAGCAAATAAATTTAATTTTTTTCTATGAGCAGCTAAAAAATTTGATTGGGAACGGATACACGCCGAGGGAGATATTGACGAGAAGGTACACTCTCTTAGTTCTATATTACTTGCCATATTTGACAGTCACGCACCAGTGAAAGTACGAAGGAAGAAAACAAAAGGAAATCCGTGGATTACGCACGAAATATTGGCAAAAATGAAGGAGAGGGACATTGCAAAGAAACTATACCGGAATTCGCAATTAGAGGCTGATTTCAAAAATTATAAAGCACTACGAAATTCCGTAAAATATATGACTCGTCGTGCAAAACTTGAATATTTTTGTATAACAGCCGAAATCCACAAACGAAATACTAAAAAGCTTTGGAGAGACCTTAGTCATTTTGAGGTGCACACGAAAGAACAATTTATACTCCCTCCATTCTTACATAATCCAGACAACATAAATAACTATTTTGTTAACTCCAGTCTAAAAACTCAGCTAATAACTAAAATTGTAAACAATATTCAACTGAACGATAACACTGCAATTACACGTTTTTCTTTCAACCCCGTAACTGAAACTACTGTATACAAAATTATCAATTCAATAAGTACGCAAGCGGTAGGAACAGATGGGATTGATATCAATATGATTAATCTCTGTACACCATACTGTGTCCCAACGATAACTAATATCATAAACACTTCAATCATTTGCTCAAAATTCCCTAAAAAATGGAAACTATCTAAAATAAGACCGACAGCAAAAGTAAAACATCCAACGGAATACAAAGACCTTAGGCCGATCAACATTTTGCCTGTCATCTCAAAAGTTCTTGAAAAAGTAATTCACACACAGTTGACTGAATATCTAAATAATAATGACTTGTACTACGAACAACAATCAGGTTTCCGCCCACACCACAGCACAAGCACTACACTTCTGGACATAACAGATGACATATACGCAGCTATGGATAAGTCACAGATTTCGTTGTTAATATTATTAGACTTTTCTAAAGCATTTGATACAATTAATCATGAAATATTACTAGGTAAATTGTGTAATATAGGGTTGTCCGCGAGTGCTGTAACTTGGTTTAGATATTACTTGAATGATCGTTCCCAAATGGTTGAATTGGTGTCCTGTGACGGGGTAAAGTGTTCAAATGCTAGAATTGTAAGGTCTGGCGTGCCACAGGGATCAATCTTAAGACCGATTCTATTTTCTTTACATATACGTGATCTACCGCAATGTCTAAGTTACCTTGCATGTCATCAGTACGCGGATGACACACAATTGTACATTTCGTGTTTGCCTAGTGACGTACTCTCTACGACAGAAAAAATTAACGAAGACCTAGAAAGAATTAACAAGTGGTGATGTGAAAACACCCTTAACATTAACCGGAGCAAAAGTGCATACATCAAAATTTGAACACCACAAATCATTAAAAAAATCCCTGGTACATCCATTAATTAAAATCAATGGGGAGATTATCCCTGAGGTCAAAACGGTTAAAAGTCTGGGCATCCAATTTGATCAGAATCTTAACTGGGTAAAGCATATTTTAAGGTTGGTGCTAACAGGATACTATCGGCTCAAATATCTCTATAAATTCAAACACATCCTCCCAACATGCTTAAAACTAAAAGTCTGCGACCTTTTGGTCTTATCCTCTTTTAACTATTACGCAGATTTGTTTATTGGATTAGAAAATTCACTAAAATATAAAATACAAAAATTGCAGAATGCATGTCTTCGATATGCATACAATTTAAAGAGACGTGAACATATAACTGAATATTTGAAACTTTCTGGCTGGCAAAACATGGAAAATAGACGACTGAATCTACTTGTCAAACAGATAAGAAAAATAGGAAAGTACAACCAACCAAAATATTTGATAAATAAATTATCGCAGCTTATACCTAAACACGGACACTTCACCAGACATAAAAACAATTTGAGAATCCCGGCACATGGAACTGCTAGATATAAAAGGTCTTTTACTTATTTGGCAAGTAACCTGGTGAATGACCTGCCACATGAATTAAGATCTTATCTGAGCAAACTCAAGGCCAATTTAAGAAAATAAGAAAATAATTGTACGTATCTCAGCTTAGATGTAACTGCTAAATGGAACGAATGAGAACGCTGCATATAAATTTGTCGATAACCAAATATCTCTGATGTCAAGCAAATTGTGAAAAATTTTGTATTTGTAAATGTCTTCCGGTTTTGGCAATCCAATGTTATTTTTCTGTAATCTAGTAATAGTAAATAACTTCAGGGTCAATTATGTCACTTCGGAATAGAATAAGCTAAAGGTCAACTCTGTAGTTAGATTATATAAACTCGCTGAAACGGTTGTAATGTTAATACTAGTAATGTTTGTATTTGTAATATATTTTTTGTATAGGTAATCCAATTTTTTTTTCTTAAGGCAAATTATGTTAAGGTAGTTAACTTTAAGGCAAATTTTGTTCGAAAGGGCTAAAGGTCAGCCCTGTATTAGATGACAAACTCACTGAAACGGTTGTAATGTTAATATTTGTAATGTTTGTATTTGTAATATTTTTTTTTGTTTAGGTAATTCAATTTTTTTCTTTAGGCGATTTAGGTTAAGGTAGTTAACTTTAAGGCAAATTTTGTTCTTTGGTTTATTTATTTCTTTAAGGCAAATGTTATCACTTAATCTTTTTTATTTCTTTCTTTGCAAATGTAAATTATATGATGCAATGTATCACGTATTTGTTGCAAACCGGCCCATGGCTGAACTATACGTGGGTAAATAAATAAATGAAATGAAAAACCACTCGTCTCCCTACACGGGGCTTCGGGTTCAATTCCCGTGAAGTTCAATCCCAATCCTTGAATTTATGAAACGTATCAAACATTACTATCGGTTGACAGGTAACCACTAGATACTCCCGTTTCTCCCCACCCTTGCACTCTGTCGTTTCTCTATATCCACCTTATGTCATCCCCACTAACGTTCAATACAGCGCTTAAAGTGCTTAACAATACTCTATACTCAACTGCCCATATGTAACATAAAAATGAATGTTTGTTTGTTCATCCGATTGCCATGAAACATGGTGTGCTGTTGTAAGTGCGTCCATGAAAGTTTCAGAAAAAAGGTTGAGGGAGGGGGAGGAAATCGAGGTACCCATAAATTTTTTTGCAACCATTTTCTTTTCCAAAATGTTTTAAAACGGTCATGAACAACCCGTACCATTTATTTGCACAATTTACTACATGTCAATACTTTTTTGTCTCAGATATTTTGTTGCATTAATTGTAAACTCGTGAACTATGTCGCAGATACCAGTTAGTTTTCTACGAATTAATATAAAATTTATATTGCTGATTAAACTGCTCGAAAAATAACTATTTTTAACTTGTTATGTTTGTGTTTCTAGGTCATTAAGCAACACAAGACATGCAAATACTTCCGTTTGTGGTGATATTTTTCCTTCCTGTCATCAACACGAGAACATGCCGCTTCACTAAACTTGACAAGCTGAATCATGAGCAGTCCAACAAGTACTACGAAGATATAGCAAGCTTAACGTTTCAAATTGTTTTGAAGATTGGGAACGCTTATGACGATATCTTTGTAACTGTGGACAGTGATATTAGTACGGGAGAAATTGCAAACAGACTTTTCAAAATATTGAATATAGTACACTTGACCCCGTTGACAGTCTTATTTATAAAAAGCGATAACAATACAATTACTGATAACAAACACATTTCGCCTGTTTACACAAATGCTCGTAACAATGCTTTTATTTTGATTTCCAACAACGGAGGCACAAGAAAAAAAATTACTGAAATGCTAAAAACGCTGTCTTTACTCGACATATGGGATAACAAATTGCCGTTTATTTTTGTAATCGGAAATAATTTAGTAGAAAATGAAGAAAATAATATTATTAAACGTGTTTGGACTGAATACGAAATATTGAACTCTATTTTACTGTATCCGGTAAGAGACAAGAGAGACCTCTACTCTGGAGCAGAGTACAGCTTTATAGTGGTTACATTCGATCCGTTTGTAAATAATGGGGAATTTACACATGTGCGATACAACATGTCAAACGCAGTGTCATTATTAAGTTGTGATACACTGAATATTTTAGGGTTTCCTTTATTTATAAACATACATTCCGAGCTACCTTTCGGATATGAAGAAAAAAATAGCCAAAACCAGGTAAAATACAACGGATTTTATGGCTTTATGTTAGAAACAATTAAAGAGCGTTTAAATGCAACTACTGTAATAAGCCCCTTAGACAACATATCGTACACTGACACTTCAAGATGGCTAGTACCTACCAGACATAATGAGGAACCAGACATTTATGGGACGATTGATTTAGTGACAGTAAATAATGTAAAATTTTCAACACATCCATTTCATTGTGAACCCGTGGTCATTGTGGTTCCGAAAGCGAAACAACTGCCCAAATTCATGAACATTATTTTGCCTTTTAGTTATGAAACATGGATTACATATATTACTTTTTATTTCATTATTTTGCTAGCATGGAGATTTATGGTAACGTATTCTTCTTCCATGCTTTTTACGTTAGGAGATGTGTTTGACATACTGAGTAACATATTAAATGGAACGCATATGTACACTTATAGGCTTACGGCTTTCAAAATGTTATGCTTGTTTATTTCCGTATTTAACTTACTAATTAATAATTCTTACAGTGGGATGCTCACTAGTTTCTTGACGAAGCCAGTTTACTATGCAGACATCGATACGTTAGATGAATTACTAGAAAATAATTTGTTCTTTGGAGTAAAAATGAATGCAGATAAGATTCAAGAAAACTCATTTACCTTTGATCTAGAAGACCCTTTGACTATTGCTTTATTAGAAAATATAGTTGTTCTCGACAGCATAGAAGAAGGATTTCGCAGTGCCGTTAATTACAGGAACATTGGCATAGTCATCCAAAAAGTTGAAGCCGAATACTTTATGAATGAAATTGAATTTAATGCCTGGGGTCATCCAATGCTTCACATTATGAAACTTAACGTTTTGCTTTCAACCTGTGGCTTTCTAATACGAAAAAACTTTCCGTTCACAAAACAAATAAACCTTTTATTGAGCAGACTATGTGAATCTGGCATGAAGGACAAATTAATTAACAACGTTATTGAAAATTCTACTTTAAACCTCCTGAAAATGCGCAAAGAACCCGAAGTTATCCCTTTGACTTTAGAACATATACAAGCAGGATGTTACATTTTGATTCTAGGTTTTGCGTTGAGCGTACTCACATTCGCCACTGAAATCACATACAGTTACGTTGAAAAATGTAATAAACGTAGACATTTTACGTCGGAATTAACGCCTGTTTTTCATACTAGACGTGTTAATTTTATAAATGAACGTCAGTCATAGTCTAAATCCAGTACAAAATATTGTTGTATTTTAAAAATTTGCTGAAATTTTCCCTTTTCAACTATTTTTAACAATTTTTTTAAAAATATATATATATATAAATACATAAACTGCACTCCCGCGTATCCGATGACTATGTTGCGGTTTCACTGCATGTAATGTGCAAATGTCTCATGTAGGTCACCCAGTGACACCAAATTGCACTCGACTGCCTTTGTAGAACATCAGATTAAAATTAGGTCTCCTTTCACACTGGCCTTAGTGATAACAATGTGTAATTTGAGATTTTTAAATGCTTGTTGCAATGGGAGTCTACGAATTTATGGGTTTGTGGACATACACATTGCTCATGTTTTGCTGATCAAACCTGTGTTGGATGACAAAGAACGAAAAATGAACAAGACAAAAACAAATATAAAACGCACACCAAAAACAGAAAAAAAAGTAATCCCAAAAGAATTCTGTTTTTTTTTTTTTTTTTTTTTTTTTTTTAAAAATTTTGGCGAAAAAAACTGACAGAATTCCTCTGGGATTGCTTTTTTTTAATTTTTGTGTGCGTTTTATATTTGTTTTTTTTTTTCTTGTTCATTTTTCGTTCTTTGTCATCCAAGATAGGTTTGATCAGCAAAACACGAGCAATGGCGTATGTGCACAAACCAATAAATTCTAAATGTGGAATTTCCTACATAGGCGTATTTTAAATTTGGATTTTTTTTATTTTCAATGCAGTAAAATGTAAAAGACAAAAAATTATTTATTCATTTAGAATTCACGATACTATCAGATCTTCCTCTCAGGAAGGATTTGTGTGAAACCTATCTGAGAAATGTCTATACCATGACATGATCACTATTACGACCATCGTTAACGCGTAGCATTCAGTACTGCGTACTTTACCTTCCTGTAAAATTATTACACAGCTAAGTAAATTCTGCTCTAGAAGACGGGAATGTTTTCACGAATAATCCGGAATGATTATGTATAGTGTTTATAATAATTTTCATAAAGTTTCGCAGTAATGAGTTATTTATCAAGTTTATGAGTTGACTGCAAACATTAATGAGTTGTTTGAAAGGAAAGCAAGAAGAATGTGTTAGAAAGAGATGATCAATATGTCCCCATTTTAAAATACGTTTTTACCTAGATGTATAATAATAAGAGGAAAGAATAACATTATGAGCGGAAAACGAGTTAAGGGAAGCCTTGTTTATTTTTTTATAACTTTCCTCTCTACAGAGTTTTAGGGTACAGTATATTCGAAAAGGAGAGATCTCTAATGCGTGTGAGAACAGGTGACAAGGAATAAGTTTTGTATAAAATCTGTGGCATATTTTGTGCAGAATAATGACATTCATTTAGTGCATACATCCTACACAAACCGGATATCTGACATTTTGTGATATCAAAACTATTTTTTTTTTGTACAAGACACAGGTGAAAGGATTTCAGTCACAGGCCAAGTATTTGGGATAAATTAGGTGGGGGCCTCCTACCCGCATTTCTAGTTCGGACAGTTGTGCGTGGATGTATGAGTGTAGATAACGTAAATAACTAACGTCATAGTAAACTGTCACCGTAGATTTGAAGGTAGATAAAACACCAAATAGTAAAATGAGATCTTCCACTGACATTGTAAATTGCACCATAATACTTGAAGTTAGTTTTTTTTACGTGCTATACCCAAATTGTTGTATTTGTATTTTTACTGATATTACTGCAGCCTAATATCACTCGAACATTCATCCACGATAATGCCTGTTCCACTGTAAGCAGTGTGCGAATTAAGTTGCATTTTAATTTTGCCGGAGGGGGTTGTGTCAGCTCATATTTGTAGAGCTTAAGAAGTAATACTTTCGGGATGTTTTGAAAGTTTGTTTTAAACTTGATTTAAGGCAACATAATGTATGTGCATATAAAAGAATATTAAATTGGTATCTTTAAAAGAGAAAAAAGTTGCTTTATTACCGTATAAAACGTAACCTAAATACCTTATATTAAAGTTAGTTTAACACTATGAACCAACAGTCTGTATAAGAAAAATTAAAACACTCGCTTTTTTTTTAAAAGGGAATTACAACATTTTCCGTGACAGGAAACTATTTTAACCACATGAGCCAAGCTAAAATTTATTTGAGGTTGATTTACCTAGTAACCCACTCCCTCGGTGTATCATTTAACGATTTGCACAATGATTGTAAGTCAATTAAACCGCTCGTCAGTACGAAGTGACTATCAATGAACCATGAACCTTAAAACATGCGAGCTTACACATTGGTTTTGTAGCTGAGTTATACATCCCTGGATGAAGTTAGTTATTAAGTTTTCAGTGTGAATATAACGTCAGGTTTCCGGGAATATTAGTTTTATAGTTTTTGTTTGTGGACTTTTTGCGAAGTTAATGATTTATGAATAGTCAAGCTAATAACATGTTACACCTAAGTATTTTGCGTCGTTTAGAAACTGTGTTTTTCAATTGATCACTATAGTATATTTGTTGTCCTCTTCGCTTCAGTTAGGAGCATTGAATTCAGCAACAACTGTCTATTTTATTGACATTCATTACCTTCCAATTGTTATGCTCCCCTAAGCTTATTTACTGGAAGCTAATTTGGGCAACATTATATTTAAAATATTTACATAGGCCTATTAAGTGTCATACAATATTCAGACCGAGAAAAAAAAGTATACTAACGAATGAATTTTTAATTTACGTCTATAATGTATTGAATCGTTTTTCCGGCTAACGCGTGTAAAACATTGAACATGATGTCTGAAATCAATAAAACTTTTTCCTAATAACGTAATACAAATTAATTTGAACGTGTTTTATTGACCTGAGCTTGTACCATAATAGAATATTTTAGTTTATATTTGTTCTGAGTGTTATACGAATGTGGCATAACGCCTCGACGTTTGTTTCTTGGATTGGCCTACTAGTGGTCTAAAGGTTTTCTCTTTTTTTTTCGATAGCCTGTATCGTATTTATTGGAAGTTACTGTACTTATCACACCTCAGCGACCACTTACGGCATAGACATTTGACACAGTAAAAAAAACCTTTTTCATTCAGCTGAGAAAAACCTTACTTCTGTTGGAATTGGCATATGTAGAAAGGGCTCTCTCCAGTACAATTTAAATTAAACGTACACATCACTTCTCTTAAATGGTTATGGATTATCATCATAATTCTTGAAAAAATTAAATTAATCTATAATATATCTAAATGCGCCTCAGTAACAGATAAATAAAACTATACGCATTGAAGAGTTTTAATTCCAAAATAAATTAGTTTTCAAATGAACTCTAGCCCTTTATGCAAGTGCATAGTATATTACAAATCGAAGTCTACACCTACAGTCACACTATAAATCTCAGATCAAGTAGGCTACAAATTGATAAAATTTGGCAGGCGTTTCTTAAAACTTTTTCGAAGTTACGCACCTACACCGAATGAAATAAATTATACTGTCTAACATCTACATTATTAGGATTTGAAATCTACAGTATTTCAGAAATTTCAACAGTTAACATTCATGACATTATACTTATGATACTGCAAATAACTATCCTCTTTCTATTCTTGTCTAAATAATTTAAACACTCTTAACATGAAACAGTGCTTATTTTGACAAGCGTAAAATATCGACATGGTAAACAGCTCATTTCCCTTGAAGCAGCATATATGATTGCCGCATCGTTCGAAACTGCTTACAAAACCAGTTTACTTTGAACAAGAAAAACATGCAAATAACTGAGTCTAAAGTGACAGCGGCTAAAGTCTATGGCAAAATTTATATTGTATTAGTTATAACACGCTTTGTTTATAGTAGAGTAAGATTAAGTATGTTAAATAAGTTTGGACCGTGTTTATGTAAGTTAAGGGTGTTCAAGTGCGATATAATCATAATTTTATATTTTTATGAAATACTGCCAGTGTAATAGACGATACAGTTTACTCTTACGAAACAATTGTAGCTCGCATAGCTTTCTCATAACTGTGTGACAAAGTCAAAATTTGCTTGTTACGCTGTCATGCAAATAGTAAAAACAAATTGACTTACTTAAATGAAATAATTCACGGTTATCTAATACTCCATGAGCTATGCAACGGAGCATTTAGAAGCCCACACGTAATATTCCGTTTTTTTTTTAATCCGCGAAAGTACAAGAAAAAAATTGAAAATTCAGCAATTTTTTAAATTACAAAAATGGTTAACTGGAAGTGTTTTTAACTACTTTGTTACATATCCAATGGTATATTATTTCACTGTGAATTATTTCATTTTAGTAAGTCAAGTGGTTTTTACGATTCGCATGACACCGTAATGTGCAAATTTTGACTTTGATGCACTATTATGAGAAAACTATGAGAGCTAAAATTGTTTCGCAAGAGGAAACTATACTCGTAAATTTCGTTTTCAAAACTAACATGATTTCATATAAATATAGAATTATGAATTTATCGCACTTGAACACCCTTAAGTGCTAGTAAGTAACATAAAATTGCTAGCTTACATACATTGGATCATGCCTTTCCACGTCACAGTATCTTTTCCCACCAAATAGCAATTATACATGTAGATTACATACTAATATGTACATTACAAAGATTTTTTTAAAACCAAAATACCACATAGAAAAATAAGGAAGATTAGAGAGACACAACCGTGTGTTGTTTATAGTTTAGATGCTGAAATCATGAACATCTGTATCTTGCATTATCTTAACAAATACTTTTCACCGCTACCCAACTACAAATTTTAATAAATAATTATTATGTGGTGCTTTATTCAGTCACTAATATCTTCTTAATTGTTACATTTATTCGCTAGAGCTTTACGTTGTTACCAGTTTTCGTTTTTTTTTTTTTTTCCGTAACCCTTCCTTCGTGATAAGGTTTTGGAGTTGACATATAGGGTTGCGTTGTAAAGTGATGGGTCATCATAAAATTACATGTTTTGAATCCATCTATAATGGTCACTATACTGTTCGAGGTAGTGTTTGTGTATACGTAAATTGCATCAATGAGTTTACATAAGTAAACATTTCTTTCTTTTTGGTATTTGTCAACTCCAAGTTCCTTCGGAAACCCATATGTTAGTGCTGTCTTTACCGCCATATTTGAAAACAAATATATCTTCTCATTGTATTGCTTTCTCAGCCAATTGCCTGGTTTTCTCTTTTAAAATAAAAGTGAAAATTTCTTCAAAAAAATCAGAACACATTTTTTTTTAAATCGCAGCTAAAGGATTCGAAAATCCCTACCACAAACAAAAAGTTAATTAATATATTTCTATACTATTTTCTCCAAGAATAGACACAGCTCTGTGGGTTTAGTGTAATCTTGTTAGAAATCGAGGAAACTGTAATCATACAATATTAGGGTGCATTAGGGGCTATTCCTTCAAGATACACATAGTATATCGCTTAATATCACTTTATTCTTCTTCATATTACGAATAGGCCAACAGTAAATACTAACACTTAATTCCTTGGAAGCACTCTGCACCAAAAAATTCGTAACTTTATAACTGAAGCAAAAACTTCCCACCCATTACACATTAAATTAATAGTAATTTCCACAAATAATCTATTTTTTTGTTCCATAGCTTCCGTACAAGCACATCTCAAAGTAACGATTTGATTTTTTTCGTTATCTACCCAAATTAAAAAACTATTCAAACTGTATTAATGAAATAATTTTGAGTGAAAGTAAATGTATCAAGCTACAGAATGACACCTTTGTTATTTCACGTAAAAAAAATATTTAAAAAAAATACATATACTCAAAGATACTCAGAAATTTTATTTAAAATCGGTATTTTCTAAAATAAAAGCATGCATGTATCGCAGTATGATGCAGCACTAACATTTGGAATTCCTCCCCACCCTCCTTTTACCATCAAATTGAAAAACCCTGTCGATGTGTTATCCACTGTAATCTCAGAAAGCACTGTGAAATAGCACTAAGACTAGTTTACACTTGTGTGCTCTTTCCCCCTCCCCTACAACAAATGCCTTGAGTGTGCGCGTCGGTGGTCAAAATCTCGCTTAACCTAACCTTTTTTGACCTGCGCTGCTATACACAAGTTCCCAATCAATTACAAAATTAAACTCTCAAAACCATGACAAGCACTGGAACATACTATTACTGTACCCTACATCACGGCTGAAAATAGCATTCTTCACATCTGCTATACTATAAAATATACAGCCGAAACTGTAACGAATATAACTGAGAGTTCTACAGTGTATTTGGGATAAAAATGGGCAAATGTCTGAAATTTAATGGACTGGAAATTTTCCGTGAAAACTTTCCGAAAACCGGAAAATATAGGACACTTTGCGAAACTTTGATGTATTTTTATAAATAAGTATTTCGCAGACTTGCAGCGACATTTACTCAGATGTATTTGTGTCCCATGCGTGAAATTGGCATATTTTTAAATATGTATTAAGACACAAATAGTAGTAGGTCTTCTATTCTATAAATGTGGAACTTACTGGTTAAGCATATTAGTTACTTAAATAATAAAATGGAAAGCACTACCACACACTTCTACAGTTCGTGAACAGTCAATTTAAAATCATTTACAGATAAAAAAGACGACAATAATTTATTCGCCAGTTTTCAATTACTACACATTACGTTTCTAAAAAAAAAAAAAACTGTTGATTTAGCAGAATTTAGTCTTCCTTAAAAATATGTACCTCATCCATGAATTTAAATATTTAACTACATAGATTTGATGAAAATAATATCAGTAATTTATTTCAAATCATAAACTGATTGGTAAACAAAGACAAACAAGTAGGCCTAACAAATATAAGATAACAAATAATAACTGAACAATGCATAATGAGAAAATTGAACGTTATAGTTACAACTGAATTTGAATCAGACATGTATACGTGTTCCGATTTACATTAAGTAATACTGAATCTTCACCATCATTGTCCTTATCACTACATTACACGGGATAGATTAGAAATAAAGGTATGGAAATATATTGAACAAGAAGTGTAATGTGAATTACAGAGGGATATTGCAATCGATGCTACGACTATTACAGCTCTACAAGAAAGTGAATAATCAGGTTTGTGCAGCGAGGCGGAGTTGAGCGAGAACACAGACAAAACGAACTATAACTGGATGAAGTGCTTACCATCGTCCTTGCGACCTCTCGGGCTGTGAAACAAATAAGTAGTACACACAAAAACATGCAGATGAGTTGTTAAAAAAAATACATTGCTGTTTAACGATTTTGCATAGTGGAAGTTTTATTTACCAAAACTATCCTGATGCTGTGAACAAATTATAGCAGACGTACGTAAATACCTTCCGTGTAATTAAATAAAAATATATATGTGAGGTAAGGGAAAGGCTCTAATTCTCGTACTTGCAGAAATAAATGTGCGGAATTTCTTGGAAAATAAGAAATTTCATGTCTCGGAATAGTTCATGCAGTTCAAAATAAATTAAAGAAATAATTGTCTAGCTTTGGTTGATTTTAGTTAGAAAAGAAAAAGAACAAACTTAACTCATGCCACTGGTTGATGTTCGTAGTTCACAAAAAAATAGATTTCATTATGGAAATGTGGTTTGCAGAAGAAGGAAAAGTAAACACAGTTTATTTTAAAATTACGTAAATGAAAATCTGCTTCTTCGTCCTCGCCTAGCAGGCAAATAGGCTCGGGCGGCTATCCTACTGCTGATTGAAGTGTTGGCGTCATTATGACAGCGTTACCCGAATGGCGTCAGACGTAGCTGCGTCTCTTCAGCACTTGTAAATGCTTCACCAAAAAGCTAGTAAAGCGTTTGAGGGCTCTTCCAAACACCCACGGTATATTATAGGTACATACTGTTTATAAAAACAATCCTGTACTTAGGATGAACAGCCATTGCAAATAAATTAAATACATTTCTCGGCCTCTTCAGAAAAATGGCCTGGCTGCGTCAAAATTCGTACAAAAAGTCGTTCTTTTTCATAAGGAACCTCCATTCTCTCTGGACGTCTAAGATAACACACCTAGTAGGTGATAACAATCATGATTAAAAAAACCTATTTGAACTTGCCGCGCCTCAGTGTATTCCAAGCATAAGAGAAAATAAAACACCACAAAGCTATACCTATCATTACCTCTGAGCACACTGAAACCTACAAAGAGATATAAATCTCATAAAATCAAAACATTAAATGCTATAACTCTGAATAAACACAAATAAAAAAAACTAAGTGGAAGATATAACATAAAAGAAAAATACACAAAATAATTATTTAAGAATATTAGCAGTGCAAAGGAAGGGCCTGTAATAAACCAAAATGATTAAAATATTCCATGGAAATTATAGTTCATAAGTATGTCGATATCACCAAAAATTACAAAATACACCATTCTAACAAGAAGAAAAAATATATACACACATTTATCTGTATACCCTTACAACATCACTTTATTCTTCTATTTCTTTCTAAGAACAAGATTTGCTGTCTTTATGTTATAACGGGTGACTCAGCCAGAAATCAAATTTGCATCACATTGGTAAGAGGTGAGCATTCTGGTCACTACTACTGATGTCCCCTCATAACTGTTTGACAGTGTGGAATGTTCTTTAAAACATTAACAGAAGCTTATATGTGTAATACACACGATGTTTCTTAAACATGGAGATAAACTCCGCATATGTGTTCCTCACGTAAAACCATAGCGAAAACACGTTTTGCACTTTTCGCCTGAACGCAATATCAAAGGAGTATTGAGCCTCTGAACATCGAACTTTAAAACAGTATATTCCCAAAATATCGGAAACTATTTGACATAAAGTACAGTATTTTCAGCATTGCTTATTGCTATTAGGCCACCCTTATGTAAATAGCAGGGGTGGCTACCATCTAATTGCATACAACTTTTTTACCGTCGGGATTTTCGAATATCTGAAGATGGTTTATCGAGTAGTGTTATCTGTCTACTGTCTAACAAAAATGGTCATCTTGTTGCAACAGTTTTCTTTCAAATTACAAATGAAGCTACAGCGATGGAGTTCCAGGAACAAATTATTAATTGTGGTATCGTGAGTTAGGAGCATATAGGTAGCGTTGAGTGTGTACCATTGAGAATTCAAGAAACACAACAAAATACGTACACTTTAACGCACTATTGCCCATGCTGTACGCTGTGTATCTTAGGTGCAAAACACAGGACTTAGGAGCACTCTTAAAGAACGATGTGCAAAAACAAAAAGTTGAGTTTGGATGGAAACCCATCACATGAAAATGGATAGGCAGAAACCCCACTGAAACCGTAAAAACGCAAAAATCCAAATGGTGTGTTTTATTCCACAAAATGTAATATACTGTACTGAAGCCATCTTGTGTTTTGCTGTATATGACACCGTAGTCGAGAAAGGAAAATGAATGTGGTTTATGTTCAAAAACTTCTGATTCTGTAGACACAAACAAGTATAATTTAGTAGCAAAGAGTATTAATTGAAGTGCAAAAACTTAAAGTATTAGTTATTGATTCGCACGTATGGCACAGTGTCCGATCCGCAAAGAAAAACCAAACAAAATGATGCACTTCTTTGTTTTTAAATGTACGAATGGGGTTTCGCCGTAGTTTTGCATAATACGTAATTTTGATACGATTTGTGTAATGGACACATGTGTACAGACTGTGTTATGTGAAACACTAAATAATACTTTAATTTGGACAGTTAAGGGTTGCAAACTTGTTTTGCTTAAAATGAAACGGCAGTCCAACAGCATTGACGTATGTGGCAATCGATAAGAAGAACATAAAAATTACAGTACAAGATTTATTTTTATTTTCCCTGCCCTCATGGGGTAGCTCAAAAAGGTTAGGACATAATGCAAGATATTACATCAATAAGGTTTACATTGAACCATGAAGGCGTGATACATTACCAGAGTTCGGACATGGCAGCATTGTATCAAACATTAATGACCATACCATGTGTCACAGAATGGCCAAGTAATAAACATGTAACCTTATTGATGTAATATCTTGCATTAGGTGCTAACCTATTCGAGCTACCCCCATGTGGGCAGAGCAAGTAAAAAGAATACTTGTACGGTAATTTTATGAGCTTCTTATCGACTGCCACATACGTCAATGCTGATGGACTACCGATACATGAAGCAACATAAGTTTGCAACCCTTAATTGTCCAAAATAAAGTATTATTTAGTGTTTCACACTACACAATCTGTATACCTGTGTCCATCACACAAACCATTACAAAATTACGTATTATGCAAAATTACGGCAACATACCATTCGTACATTTAAAAATAAAGAAGTGCATTTTTTTTTTCATTGCGGATCGGACATTGTGCCATACATGGCAAACAAAAATTAATGCCTTAAGTCTTCACACTACAATTAATACTCTTTGCTACTAAATTATACTTGTTGGTATCTACAGAATCAGAACTTTTTGAACATAAACCACATTCATTTTCCTTTCTCGAATACGGTGTCATGGCAATTATTAACAGCTATATATGTATTACAAATCTGTAAAAATAAATAATCCATCGAAAGGAATTTTATTATATCCCACAGAAGTTATCTGTTTGTACATTGCTAGGATTGAAAATTAATGGGATAACAACGAATGGATGACGCGTTATTGTAAATCGCTAGCATTTCGGACGGACGGAACGAGCCAAAAAATTGGCGGCGGACAGATGACAGGCAGACGCGACGGATCGTTGTAAATCCCCCTTAAGTTGAATCTGTTATAGTATATAGATTTAGTAAAATTTAACATTCTATTTTTTATTTCCTTCACTTACCTGGAACTCAACTCGTTCAATTAATGAATGAAATTTTTTATGAAAAAGAATTTATTGGTGTAATGTTCTGCGATTCATGGCTCATACTACTGAACAGTTAACAATATTATATGACCTAACTTCATCAACCCCCTGTTTTCTCTTTCACGGTAATTTTTACAAAATTTCAGTATTTTTATCATAATTTTTTAGATGTTGCATACACATAAAAATATAAATAAACCTATAATTTGTTACGGTATGTTATTCGAAAAAAACTTTACAAGGACCAACAAAATTTTGGGAGTACGTAATGTTTACTTAGTCTGAAATATATCACTTTAAAAGTCAACCATTGAGTCCAAAAAATAAGGTTGTGAATTAAGGGTGTCATGGGGCCCCGAAGATTTACTTGCATAGGGGCCCGCAAATCCTGTCGACGGCCCTGATGGTAATTGCATTTCGTTGGTTCGTAAGTAAGTCATGATGGAATGGTGCTGACCGTATGGTCTCTCTAATATGTGCCAGGACAATGCAGGTTTTTATATTTGATGGGGTAGATTGTACTGCTTGTTGGTTGGAATTTCGACATAGTGGTTCGTATGGCGTAGGAAGGCTTGGGGTTGTAGATAATGATATACAGTAATTGCTTAGTTTTATTTACAGATTTATGCTTCGACTAGATTCGTTAATATGAGTACAATGTGAGCTACTGATCGCTGATTTAGAAAGGCTTGTTAGGCTAAGATAGGTATATCAGAGTTGGGATATCGAAAGACTTGTAACTGCTATTGAAGTTGTATGTGGTGCGTCCACAGATGTGTGTGGTGCCTGCAGTGCTATGTGTGGTGCCTGCAGTGCTATATGTGATGCCTGCAGGGCTATGTGTGGTACCTGCAGTGCTATGTGCGGTGCCTGTAGTGCTGTGTGGAGTGTTCGCAGAGATATGTGTGGTGCCCTCGGAGATGTGTATGGCGTACTCGGAGATGAGTGTGTTGCCTTCAGAGATGTGTGTGGTGCCGTCGGAGATGTGTATGGCGTACTCGGAGATATGTGTGGTGCCTTCAGAGATGTGTGTGGTGCCTTCGGAGATGTGTGGTGCCCTCGGAGATAGATGAGTGTGGTACCCTTGGATATGCGTGTGGTAACCTCGGATATGTGTGTTTTGTGCGTCGACAAAAGTGTGTGGCGCGTCTATGAATGGGTAAAAAATGCAATGATGCCTGTATATGTGTGAGGTTATAATATATATTTATTTATTACTAAGGAGAGTTTACAAAGTTGAGAAGCGAAGTTGGAAAGTGGATTTTTAATATGAAAGTGAAGATTCAGTCGTAAAGATCGACGTATTAAGTGAGATCAAAACAATATAATTGAATAAGTGAAGCTAGAGAGATTATTTAGCCATCTGCATGATATGCGGTGGTAAAGTATAATACTCTTGGTTAGTATATGGTTGACATAGTATAGGCATGTGTTAACAATATGAGACTAATATTGGGACAAAATGTATGTATTTTCCTGTTATGAAAAGCTATTAAGGGTGCTCGGTACGGTATGCTAAACAGTGAGAAACATGCGTACTGTTGTTGATCATTATTCAGAGAAAAAATCAAGTTAAAGTATATCGTTTTCGGAAGTAGGTATCGTAAAGTCGTGTAACTGTCTAAGACATTTGATATATATATATATATATATATATATATATATATATATATATATATATATATATATAACTTTTAAGTTTTTAAAGGAAAAAAAATTGGAAAACAAGCCATTTTTTTAATAATTTAGTTAATTTTAATGGAGTAATGCAGCACGAATAACACATAAAACCATGTCTTAGACTTGTACCTTACCATGCTCTATAGTATGTTGCAATCTGAACATTTCTGGAATAATTATTATCCTGTAAAATCATTAATTTAAATTAAATAATTTCAATTTTTTACCCTACGAAAACAGGACATCTACTAGTGGAGATATGTTGCTTCTATCCCCAGTACCTCGAGTAAACGCGGAGCAAGAGAGGATAAGGATGTGGCAACTCATGTTACCAAAACTGACAGGGATTATCTGCAGGGCCCGATCTATCAGCTAGAGACCGATTCTCACGAAAATGCCTTCGGTCGGGCGGTAAAGACGAGTGAGGTGTCATTTTATTCAGTTTTATTTATTTATTTAATTCGACTTATTTTATATGTGCTGAAGTTAAGACAATATTTATCTAAAAATTACAAAACAAATTGCGAAACACAAATGAGAAAAAGAGGAAAAGAAAACATTACATTAGTCGTTCGCAATTCAATCACGCACAGATTCACACCAAATTAATGAAAATGATATCATCCACTGTTCACTCTGCACTATCAAAATCAGCGTTCATACTTTTAAAAAGAGCGCTTTTAAATGTAGGTTGAGACAACATTTATTTTAGATGGCGCGCGCTGCAGAAACTGAAAAAGATTTAGAATAAGCACTAGTAGGCTACGATGCTTAGGTATGAGCAGCGACAGAGTGGCTTTCAAGCGGATAGGTACAAATTTTATGACGGGAAAGTAATTCAAATTTAGTTGTTAAATAGGCAGGAGATTTAGAATATAAAACATTTTTTTTAGGATAAGGAGACTATGTAATTTACGCCTGTTTTCCAGTCGTTACCAGGACAAATTTTTATGACATTGTGAGATATGATTACGTATTTTAAGGTTAAAAATATAACGTACACATGTATTTTGAATCTTCTGCAATCAAGTGGCTTGTTCGTCAGTGAGGTTGCTGTAAACCAAGTAACAGCAGTCAAACAACGTAAAAATTAGTGCCTGGACAGGGTTTTTTTTAATGCGCAACGGAAGTTGAATATTCAGGCGTTTTAGCGAGTGAAGGGTGGCCAGCGCCTTCCTTTATATGCTAGCTACGTGGAGAAACCAATTTAAAGTGCTGATCAAAATGAGTCCTAGATTTTTCACTGAGGATGTCAACTCGATTTTCGCATTGCCAACAATAATTTCTGGAAAATCGGCAGTAACAGTTTACTATATATTTTTAATTTTTTTTCTTGAAAAACGATAAGGAAGCTACCGATTTAGATTTCCGGGTTAGCATATTCGTAACCAACAGAAAGTACTGAATAAAATTACACCTCTTTCGTCTAGAAGGCATTCTTTCACTCAGCTGATAGACTAACAAGCTTGTTGTCCTTTCTCAATTGGTTCATTACAAGATTATGTTTAGTACGAGCTATGTTTTGGAGACACTTCTATTGAAAATTGTGCATAAGTTATATAATAAAAATCAAAACTTCTCGGTATTTATTCTCCAATACACCAGTAAGAAAGCATTTTAGAATAAAATCATTAGAATAATAGGAAGCATAAGAGCCCCATATTCAGACTGATCCCAATTCCAGAAACCGAAAATACATTGCCATCCTTGTATAAAATTGTTACTTTCGCAATCAAAAATATCAAATGTTTCATAACAGTCGGGAGTTCACTAAAGTAAGCACTTAGGACACAACCCCAACCTTCCAGAGCACAGCCTCAGTATCAGCGAATTTGTATGTAGCTGCAATTGCGTAGTTTTCTTTGGTTTGTATTATTTTTATAATGTTTAGTTTCAATTATGAGGGCGTACAATCCTGCAATAAAAAACTATTCGTATTTTCAAACATTACAAGTGTTTTAAAGATTTACATGTAGTATTTTTAAAATGATAAGTAAATAAAAGTAGCACAAAAGACAAGTATTAATGTGCGGTTAACAGTATATTCATTTTTCACATCTCACAGGTCTCTCTTCTTAACTAGGCTTCTTGTTACGTATAGGGGGGTATTTTATATCCGTCTTAGGAACCTTTTGAAATCTGAGCTTTTACACTTTCTTCAAGCAGACATTCAGAGCCACTGAATACAACGGTGGAAATAGCTTTTCTATATTCCTACTGGTTGGTAAGTTACGCCTAGTGAGAGGCCCATGAATCTCAGGGAAATTTGGGGGTAAAACGCAATTTTCTAAGCAGGTCTGTAACTTAAAACAATAGCCAATTTCATAATTTAAATGTTGCAATTCAATTTAATGACCTATTTAACATAGGATACACAAGTTTCGGCCTAGTGCGCAGGTCATTGACTACGACGGAAATTGTGTGCTAAAAGCACAAATACAAAGCATTTGAGCGAAGCGAAATAGAAATTACCGTCATTAATATGTACTTATAGTTACATAAGACGCATAATGTTACTATTTCCGAAGTACCAATGACAAGTTTGTGTGACAGAGAGGGAGACAACTGTAGTTCCCATATTTTCCGTGGACACATAGGTTTGTCGAGCAGTATGTACGTGCATGGGCTGTCGTTGAATTGACTCTAACGAAGCCTAGCGACGGCCTCTACACTACTATTCACACTGGCTTGTTGACATTTCACAATTCGCTAAATTAGCCAAAAACTATAACTTCGGAAAAAAAAAAATGTTTCCCGTCTTGTGATGGCATCGCGCCTTTAGTGTGTTATAAGGAAGGTATCGAGATTATGTTTTCCGTCTATTCTAGGTCTCTAAGTTCTTATTTCCAAATGACCAATGCATAAATACAACATTTTTATAAATTAATCACAATTCTACTAAAAATCATCAAAATGTTACTGTCACACAATATATAGGTTAAGTAATAAAGAGCTGTATGAGTTGAACCCATTAATTTTATGTAGAAATGATTAATATAGGTGCGTCATTTTGGTAGCATATAAAATGATATCTTTCATCTTCATTCATGGCCGAAAAGGAAATCACTGCAAATATATTTGTACAACGTTCGTTAACTATATTGCAAATGAGAAAAATATTTGTATGTGCTAAACCAGTGGCAATAT
>PNEQ01034825.1:0-16154 GCA_003012365.1 Medauroidea extradentata | reverse complement strand
CAGAGGGAGGGAGGGAGGGAACTTTTACTTCAAAATTATAACTCATTTTTACCAATGACATATTCAGACAATTCTTGAAACCATTCGTTCGCAGATTGTTGAATGATATACGTTATAAAACGTTTATATCCCAGACAGTGAAAATACGTTTCTGAGTTATACAAATCAGAGTTATACCTTAGGTGTAAAGAATGTTGTACGTAGTTCAAATAGTATGGTTTGAACAGTTTACCAACTCCTACAAAAATTATTAAAAAAAAAAAAAAAAAACGTTAGAATTATTTTGCTTGCATATTTCACGGTATATCTGTATACTAATTACTAGTGTTTGATTTTACCAAACAAATATACAAAAACATTAAAATAAACACAATAAAGCTAATCTAATGTTTCATTTTAAAAAAACTTGCACTTTTTGGAAATTGTAAATATAATCACAATATTTTCTTATCCTGTTCATTTCCAACGCGAAAGAATTAATCGAACTTGCTGATTGTCCGAAATTGTTAAATCGGTCTTCATGTACTTACCCTTAATCTGATTTCTTTAAAGTAATGATCTGACTTAAGCATGTTTCATTAAAAGTATAACGCAACTACTGCCATGTCACTAACAAAATGGTTTACGAATAATAATTTATGAAGTTAACACCAGTGCATAAAAATATAAGTAGACTTGTATTTTATTTTGAATATAGCCAAACTTTTTTTTCTGCGACATTGTACATGAAAACGAAGTGTTGAGTTCAACTAAGGTTAATTCTACTACAGGATAGAGAGGATATAGGTTTTCTTATGGGAGAGCTTGGCACAGGGAACATTTCTGCCGCTAGTTTCGCTTCAATCGCTAACGTACCAGATAAATATGAAACCGTAGTAAATTTAAATTTAAAAAAAAAATTGGAAATGATAAACCTATTTTAACTCAATTTAAAGAGAAAAGAACCCGATTTCGCGTTTTAAATTATCGATGTAATGTAACTTAAAATTCAGGAATGCAATTGATCATATTGGTGCACTACCGATACCAGCTCAAGTGACAGAAACTTTCCCTGCGACAAACTTATAACATTGATCTTTCTAACCTGTAGCACTAGTAGGATTATCCTTAGTTCAACTCAAAGACCGTGTCCAAAACGACTATTTAGGTTACTGAATCAACCACGCGACCAGGTTAGTGCAGTAAATATTTTGGGATTTAGGGTGTAAAATTTACTGAGATGAAGTAGCGTGCAAAATTTCCTAATATTTCCATAAATTCGTCGGCTGCTGTTTACTTACGTGTTGTTTAAGCTAAAAAACATAAACGTATCCATTAAGACAGAACTAACGTAGGCCTAAATCAAAGGCCCATTCTGTTATTTGTATGTAGCAAATACAATAATTTAGAAATAAATATCGTATTTTCTAAATAAGTCAACCTTAAAACAAAATAAGTACTATCGTAGAATTCGTAATTAAGGATGTGAAAGGAACATCTAATTAGTTATATAGAATAACAAATAGAACATTTATTCAATAGTGAAAAATAATAATAATAAACATAGAAATATCAACAAAAGCTTTGTTTAGGCGGTCTACATCTAGTTGCAACTTTTACGACTTCTACGCCGAAACTGCAACGTCAAGTTTTTCTTGCCGCAAGTGACGTTTTGGTTATAATAATATAAGCGTTCAAGCTGTGGGTGTAACTACAACTTAAACACCCGGTAGCTACACCTTCTACACCATCTCTGCGAGGTGGAGTAGTTTGGGTGTAGAAGTCGTAAAGCAGAATTCGGCGCTATTTTCGAAACGTGTTACAAGTAGCTGTGTTGTTTTAAGAAGCTGGCTTTCCAGTTTTGAATCAGAACATCCGCTATATAGTAAAAACTGTATTAAGTTTGATCTGGGAGGTGTGAAAAATAAAATTGATATTTGTATTGCTATTTTTGGTAACGTTCTGTGGGTTATGTTACTACTTGTTATGGATATGACTATATCAACTCGTAAAACTAATACAATTAATTTAAGAATGGAGATTCTGTTTCCTGTAGAACTACCTGTTATGTGACGTATGAAATGAGCTGCGTAAAGGTTATAGGACGAAATTTTTTTTTATGCGTAATTCATGCAAAATACTCTACATAATTGCTATAATAGGTGCTGTGACAGGACGTTCATCATCGGATTCATCGCCTGCATCTACCTTTTCCTGCATTAAAATATCTCGCAATATTTACGTTTACTGCCATGTCACTAACACAGAAAATAAACAAAACAATTCACACTCAACTACACACGCGTCCAGGCGGACTTTCTGCTCCTTTGTCTCTGACCATCTGTCCACTACACCCAAGTCACATCTGGATGTAGAAGTTGTAAAAGGTACAACCCGCCTGAACAAAGCTAAGTATATAGCTTCCAACTTTGCCGCACGCAGCACTGTTTCATAACGTTGGAATCTATCCACTCTAAATTCCCAAACACTAGATATTTAAAAGCTTCGTTTCGGACATCGCTAGACACATAATGTTGGCCAGACTGTCTGCACTATACTACACCTTCACGTAGCAGCAGTTCGCGAGAGGAATCGGTTATCGGCGCAACAATCTCCGTGCGTATCGGGTCACACACTGCTTGCTCTTGGACTCGCAGTGGAAGAAGGGTCTAACGAACATCCAAGAAAATCTACAAAGGTTAACCTAGTTTGCTGGATTGCCGTTATCGTGCCCGAAAGCCTTAAAAGCAGAACAAAAAACCACAGCACGAAGGCAATATTCAGGTATACTCTATGACATATTGCATGCACGAAGGACGAAATACCTAACGTGTCTATATGTTATTATTAAACAACATGACTCCAATTAAACACATTCCATATTTTATTCTCAACCATATCAATATATCCTTTTACATCGGCTCACACTTACTGCATACAACCGCCTTGCCATGTTTCCTCTTTTCTACTGTCTATTCTCTTTCCTTTGTCACGTTTGCCAACTCCACAGAATTGTCATTCAACACCTTCCCCCAATTCTGCAACTCTACAACCCACAAAATTTTCCGGAATTTCTCAACCTTCGACTTAGTCAAACTTTTAGTTAGAACGTCAGCTTCAGAACAACATAAGTCATCTTTATATTGCCAGCTGCAACCTCTTCTCGTATAAAATGATGCTTTACATCTATATGACGAGACCTTTTGGTTTCTAGAGTATTTATCATCTTAACTGATGACTGATTATCTTCAAACACCTCTACAAGTACAAACTGTCACTACATGCTTCTTCAAGCAACTTAAATACATATTTACAATCTTTCACACATCCACAAACAGCAACATATTCGGCTTCAATACTGCTAAGACAAACATTATTCTGTTTCCTAGACCTCCATAGAACACTGTTACCAAATAATTTCAGACAGTAACCTCATACACTTCTCCGATCGTGTTTGTTGTTTGCAAAGTCAGAATAAGCAATGGCACATACATTATTGCTGACGTTTGTTTCATTGGTAGACACCTAGCCAAAATTTCTTGTACTCTTCAGATACATCAATACCTTTTTCAGCTGTGGTCAATAAATTTCACTGTAGCAGTTTCGAAATTTTGAAAAATACACAACAGCAAAACTCATATCAGGTCTGCTACCTATAATAATATACAACAAGCTTCCAAACAGTTCTTTGTATGGCACATTACACACACACACACACACTCTCTCTCTCTCTCTCTCTCTCTCTCTCTCTCTCTCTCTCTATTACCTACAGTTAAAGACAAATCTATCACAATGGGTACACACTGCATTTTATTCAGTCATATCAAATTGGGTCATAACTTTGTCAATAAGTTGGGACTGACTCATCTCTATTCTGTTTTCTGCAAATCAACTATCTGTTCCCAAGAACGTAATATGATAAGTATTTTCGAACTCTATAATTTCAAAGGCACTCATCAGCTTACTTCTAACCTCATTCAACACATTATCATCAGACACAATAATGACATCATCAACATAAATCAACACTAAAGATGTCTCACTGAAATACAGACAAGTGTCAACAGTGGACCTTGCAAAATGCATCTTAAATAAATAATTAATGAATCGTTCATGCCAACGTTTTGGAGATTCTTTTAGCCCATACAGTTCTTTCCCCAGCTTACACACGACACCCTTCTCACTACTACCTGAGACACCTTCGCCATCTTTTGTTACACCTCCTGTGATATATCCAGGGACACCTCCTTCAGGGATGCCTCCTCCAGGAACGCCACCTCCTAAGATACCACCTCCTGGGTTTGCTCGAACTCCTTCTGGGATAGCCACGAACACAGGTTCCTTGAGACATCCATTCAGAAAGGCTGTTTTCACATCTAGCTGCACTGCTTTCTACTTCTTTACCACCACCAAGGCCAGGAGAATCCTAATTGTTGGCATTCTAGCAACTGGTGCAAACAAATCCTCAGTCACATTTTGAAAGCATCCTCGCACAACTAATCGAGCTTTCTTTACAATTTCACCATCCACAATTTTTTCTGTGAAAACCCACTTACTGTCGAGTACATCTACATTCTCAGGGCGTGTCACAAATATCCATGTTTATTCTTTTCTAATGTTTTTACTTCATCCTGGATCGCTTCTTTCCAGCCACTATTCATCTCTTCTTGAAATGACCTAGGAGGGCGCAATGCTGGGAACTGCCCAACCAACAATGCTTCAAAAACATTCAGTTGAAAGTTATCAAACCTTCTCGGTAAAGCTTCATGTCGTCGACTCCTTGGCTCTGTACTAGGTAGACCTATATTTCCCGCGTCTTCTCTATCCGAGGTCTCTTTTTCATCTAATCAGTTCAAATCCAGCAAAAGCTTCTTCCTCATCTTCACTCTTACAACTTACTCGGTCAGAGGGGTCCGATTCACCTGCTACCACCGGTTCGAAGCCAATGACAATTTATACATCTTCACTCTTAGCATTCACTCGGTCAGAAGGGTCAAATTCACCATTTTTGTCATGTAGACCTACTGCAATACCCTGCTGTTGAACCACCACTCTAGATAAGTTTTCTCTCTGTTCAACAGGTTTAGTGTCTTCCCTAACAACCACATTACGAGATACCGTAATTTTGTGACTCTGTGAATCACACAACCTGTAATTGTTAGTCACCGTCTTAGCAAACAAACATCAGCTTCTTGCCCTTTTTCGACAGTTTTTTTTCGGCTTTGCTCTGGAACTAAAGCATATACCTCACTCCCAAATACCCTTGTGTGTATTATGGTGAGTACGTCATAGACCATGCACATTCCATAACTGTCCTATTTTTCCTCTCTACTCTCCCATTTTGCTCAGGCGAGTATGGGGCAAATGTTTCCAACACTATTCCCTTGCATCTCAAATACTCCTCAAACGACTCGTTTACAAATTCTCTACCACTATCCACTCATAATCTTTCCACATTATTACCAAATTTATTTCCACACAGAATCACCACTTCCTCAACACAGCTCTTAACATCACTCTTATGCTTAATAAATCTAACAAACTTAAAAGAGGAGTAGTCGTTTTTCAACAGGACAAAATATCTGTATCCTCTGACTGACATTTCTGGCATTGGACCACATACATCATAATGAATTATCTCTCCAGCCCTTTTTGATTTTTTGATCTATCTGCAACAGATTTGAATGGTAATTTGTGCTGCTTACCATACACACAGCCTTCACAAAAATAATATTTTGGTTAATAATAGTCTCAACCCAAACCCCATTCAAAAGTCGTTCAACTTTTACTGTACCTCTTACTTAAATAGCCAAATTTACATTGATTCCAAGAACTGCATTTTCATTAACGTCGACGTAGCCATACAAGATATCCCTCAGGTATGTCATATGACAGGATGCTCCACTGTCCATTATCCATTTCACTTAATTTGCAAAAACGTCCTGTATTGTATGACTTAACACAAAATCAGTCCTGTCTTTGGTGAACATTTTATTCCTTTCTGGTTGTCGGTGGGGCCGTCTGCATTCCCGTGATATATGACCTTCTCCTCTACAGTTGTAGCACATAATACTTTGTTTATTTCTTCGGTAGGTGGTTGCTGTGAGTGTTGACTCCCTATCCTCGCTCACTGTCATTGTAGCCTCTTCATCCAGCAACCTCGCAATGAGGTTATGTAATGTTCGTCTGCTCTCCTCTGTTGACCACAATGCTTGACGGAAATTCCTAAGCTTATCAGGCAATGTACTTAATATCTTCACGACTGCTTTATCAGACATACTTTCACCCGCATCCCTTATAGATTTAGCCAGATTCTTTACCTTAGAAATGTAGCTAACTATACTTTCGCTGGCATCCTAAAAGTGCCATACTACTCATTTAGGATATTTGTTGATATACAGAGTCAAGTTTTTCAAAGATCTGATACGACGTTTCGCAACTTTCCACAAGTGTAATTTGGGAAAATTCCATGGCCGATGGCAACACAAACATTGCGTTGGCATCCAGTTTTTCATCTGATTTCTTCATTTTTCCATCAGAAATACCGCAAAGCCCCTTTGCTTTAAGAACACATCATCTGAAATTTCCACTGAGGATAATTACGCCCATCAAATTTACTAATATTACTAATGTCCAACCATTCCGCCATTTTGGTTCACAAAGCTACAAACCTGCAAAAAGCTACGATTCTGCGAATCCACTGTTTACACACGTAACCACTACACTAACCTTTCTTATACATCTGGGCCACGGCCGTAGAAGAACATGTCTGGATACTCGCCTGGAAACTTGACCCCCTTGTTGTTTGGCTGCAGTTCACCAATTACCGATAATTCTATATATTTTTGGCGCTGTAATCCGAGTGGTTGGACCCAAACTCCGCCCACATACCTACCTCTAAGACAAACAATTTATCAAAACGTATTTTTTCACAATTTATGAAATACTTCCTTCGCTCACAATTTTAAATCATGGCTCCAGCAATCTTTATTTACTTTAAATGTTAACGATAGAAAAAAGTGGGCGGAGTTTGAGTCCGACCGCCTGGATTACAGCGTCAAAAAGTACAACATTCTCGGTAACTTGACGAACTACAGCCAAACAACAAAGGGGTTAAGCAAAATACATTGGTAGATAGGCGAGTGTCCAGGTCTGTACTTCTGCGACCGTGATCTGGACCCATAACCTATTAAATAACATGACTTTAGTTCAACTCATTCCATATTTTATTCTCAACCATATCAATATATATTATTACATGGGCTCACACGTACAGCATACAACCGCCTTGCCATGTTTCCTCTTTTCTACTGTCTTTTCTTTTCCCGTGCCACAGAATTGTCATTTAACGGTTAGTATATATAAGGTTCATTCTACTACAGGTTAGAAAGAAAATACGTTTTCTTATGGGAGAGCTTGGCACAGGGAAAATTTCTGCCACTAGTTTCGCTTCGATCGCTAAGAGACCAGATAAATACGAAACCGTAGTAAAATTAAATTTAAATAAACTTGGAAATTATATTTGTCATTTTATTTAATTTTAAAGTGAAAAGAAACTAATATCGCGTTTTAAATTATCAACTTAATAAATCTTTAAATTCAGGAAAGCTCTGTGATTGGTCAGTTTGGTGCATTAGCGAAACAAGCGCTCAAAGTGGCAGAAATTTTCCCTGTGCCAAACTTATAACATTGATTTTCTAACCTGTAGTCATGCGACTGAATCGAGGGGACACGGATTCGAATGTGCGATACGGTCTATACAGCCACATGTACCACTCCTATACGCATGGTGTTAAACAGATGTTTTGTGTTTATGACATACTGCTGGAGAGCTTTACGCTATAATACATTATTTTATGTGTGAAAAGTCTGTTCCACAATACATTGTAGAACTCTCGGTTATATTCGTTACAGTTTGGGCTGTACATTTTAAAGTATAGTAGATGTGAAGAATGCTATTTTTAGCCATGTTGTAGGTTATAGTAATAGTATGTTCCAGTGCTGATGATGGGATGGTATAGGTGGTGGATGCCTGTAAGTGACTTAATGTTTGCATGGAAAATGTATAGGAGGTGAGCTCGTCTAGATATAACTTGTTAGTTACATTTAATTTAATTCGTTTCATTTAAAAAAGTAGTATTGATTAAGTATGTCCGGAATATGGTTGGAAGAGGAAACCCCTATTTTTACGATGGCCACCTACAGTACATGTAAATGAACAATTGACAGCAGAAATTATAGCAAAGGTGAAGTGGTGGGGGAATCCAATGTGTTAATTGATCACGTCTGGGTATTATGTATTGGTTATTTATGTAACTAAATATATTTTATATGAAACATTATTTATTAAGTATACATGGGGTTTTATTGGAATGCAAACTCGAAAAGATTTCGGAAGGGTTGGAGAAAACCCCTACTATTTTACTGACTGACTCTATTGGAAATATTTCCGGTATAACGAAGATAAGAGTCGAGTTAAAATTATTAGCGTTATCAGTAATAACATTTAAAATAAAACATTTAATTTCGTTTAATAATGAAGAGAATTTTAACTAAGGAAAACGATTGATTTTTGTATGGGAAGAGGGATCCAACAGTTTAAATATGCATGTAAAAAGATGGTGGGTGAACTAAGGAAGCTAGTCTGGGTATGACTTGTCAGTTATTTATTTATTTTAATTAATTTTATGTGAAAAGATTTTATGAAGTATGAATGGGGTTCGGTAGAATGCAAAATCATAAACTTTTCGGCATACTCAGATAAAACTTACACTTTTCATTTGATTGAATTTGCTGGAAGTCGATCGTGTATAGCTAGGATAAGAGCCTGGTTTAAGTATTTAGCATTATTATTTACATTAAAATAAGCTATAAAATATAATATTTTAAACTACAAATATAATTTTAATTTAAGTATATCGATTGATTTATTATGGGTATATAGGGAACCTATGTTATGAGCATGTATGTAAAATATAAGTTGTGGGTGGAAGCTCATCCGAGTAAGGTGCGTTGGTTAGTTTTTAGATAAATACTCTTTAAAAAAGTTATTAATTAAGTATGAACGGGGTTTGGATAGCATGCGAAATCGAAAAATTTTCCGAAGAATCGGAGGAAACCCTCTAAGAATGTTGCATACATTTAAGTAAAGCAATTTACAGCTGATATCGAAGACAATATGGTGGCTGGAATCAATATGGCTGCTAAAAGCGTGTAAAACAAAATATCAAATTATAGTTTTAATTTTTTTTAATTGTTTAGATATATTTTTGGAAATTTTTGGACTTTTTGAAATTTTGATTTTTAGACCAATGTCAAGTTCACGCTGACGTCAACCTAGATCGCGGACAGCATATCATCCAAAATGGCGGTGGGTGTCGGGTTGCAATATGGCTGGCCGTGACGTCATCTAAGATGACTACCGTGACGTCATCAGTGGTTTCGAGGCTCCGAATCCAGACTCTGTTGTCCTGAAACATACTATTATGTATTACTGGTTTGGGAATACTTTTGCGTACATAAATAATAAACTACCAATTTTTCATATAACGTTTATGTGAACGAAGCTGTTACAGTGTTTATTTGAATTTTGTTAAAGTATCCCTTTAACATTAATAATATCTGTAGACGCATCATTGTGAATGTTCGAAATGTGATAACTGTGTATTTTTTTTAATAACTTTTGATAGCTTAAGAAAGAAAAGGTCGACAAAAAAATCGAAGTTGTGTATGCTCTTAGGGCAATGGTGCTCGTTGGAATTAATTGTGTATTATTTTCAGACGCTCATTAATAACGCCTGTCGCTATGCAACCAGTGTAACGTACCCTGGGCTGTCTGCTTACCACACTAGCGCAGTGCTCTGCACTTCAGTTCAGTTGATATTTAGTCACTGTGTGTAGTGTCAATGATCATGCATTCACCGTGTGAAAACTGTAAAATAGTATCGATAGTAATTATGATATATCATTAATAAATATATGAACACACATAATCGGCACCACGAGCCAAGCACTGAATTATCGTGCAAGATTCCCGCCGATCCATTTTTAGTATGCGACTTTAAGTTGTGGCTACGTAATTTTATTTGTGGGAAGTCTGGAGCTAAGTTCAGTGCGCGTTTCCTTCTGAGTTTTGCATACATCAGGAAAAGTACGACTGTCTGAGTAGGCCGTTTTCAGCTATGCTGGAGGGCATCGAAAAGTGATTTTAATGAGCGTTATATTTTAACTTAAGATGCCGTGGTACATAATTCAACGCTAAAAGCATTAATCTATAACTGTAGGTTTCTTGAAGCCAATTTGAGAAAATTAAACAATAGCAATCCTAGACAATAGTTTCGGATAACGTTTTAAACAAAATTGTTTCCAGTGTTACGAACTTCTGAGGCACAATCTCTGACGCCGCGGAACCTCGTGATTTAACTGCGGCGCAAGAGTTCACGCGTAACAAATGTGTAATTCTGGATAAATATTTACTCATAAAGTTGGCAAATATCATTATCTAGGATTGTCATTGACTATTTTATCCATATTGGCTTCGAAAAAAGCGTAGAAATTAGTTGATTTTTTCAACGTTTATTTATCTACTACGCACTCTTAAGGTGGATCAGTGCCCGCCATTTCGGAATAATGTAACTCCTGCTCTTACTTTAGCCTGTACAGTTTCTATTGTGTCTTAAACGTCGACAAGGCACATTAAAAACCGTACATTGTATAAAGTATGTATTGATTGACTACTATTGTTTATATTTTACCAGTGACCATCCACAGAAAAAATCTACTCCCTTCCTCCGGAAGACTACTAGTCAATAATTAAGAAATGTACTGAAGGTGTAACAATTTGATAATTCGTAAGAAACTTATATCTTTACACTGTCAGTTGGAAAATGTAGATAAATATCGTTGTATAGAATTTGCAATAGAAAATGAAGAATTCGAAGATGACGGGTACCGAGCCCCTTTAATATAACCTCCTTGATTGGGCTGGAACATAAATAAACGCTCGGCACATTACAAAGAAATCTATATGAAACATGAAGTAGTTTTTTTTGTTTAATTTAATGATGTAAAAGTTTAAAGTCGATATTCAGGGTTGCATTACTGCCACTACGTTAAACTTAATGGAAAAATTGAAAACACAATTTCGTCAAACTCTTTTATAAGCTTTCTAAGTAATATGGCTACAACTAAAATAATTTAAATTTTATTTATAGGCATTACTGTAAAAAGCGTGTTTCATGATTTTAAATGCAACAAGACCATAGATCTATATTAAAAGTTAAATAATATCGTTTCGCTAAATAGGACGGCTAAACCTTCTCTTGTGTAGTAATTAGGTAACGTTCAAAAGTAACCTCAATGATTAATTTCCCACAGTGAAGTGGTTATTCTGGAACTTGAACTATTCAACATTAGAGAAATCGTTGAAGACTTAATGTTTAGAAAGTCCACAGTTGCTCCCCTTACAAACTACTAATTCTGCATGTCGTGGCTACAATACATTGACGGTGCGATATGAAGAACGTTTCATTAGTCAGTATATTATTAAACCAAATATATTTAATTTTTGTGCAAAATATGAGTTTTTTTTTACCTTTTTAATTTAGTATTGGTATTTTTCGTTTTGGGTTAGTATCTGGTAGGATTACATGTGAAACAGTGGTATTATTTTGATAGCAAAACATTCATCAAAGTGCAGAAAATATTACTTTACAAATGTTGCAAAGGAGAATTTGTATTAAATTGTAGCGTTTTCGCTTTATTTGTCCTAAGCATCATGTCGGTATCACAACAAAAAATATTATGAGCTCTCTATGTGTGTATACGCGCGATAATTTCATCAAACTGCGTGGTTCTTCATCATGTAAGTAAACAAGTGCCGAAGGCCAAGAAAAGTCTGGTCTGCAGACAAGCGACGATTCCTTTCATTCATAAGTAGGTACAACGTTACAGAATATAACATTACTTAGAAGTCGATCTCTCTAAATTTTTCAAATGTGAAAACTTTTAACAACTGCAAGTAACATGTGAAATATTTTTACAAAAGCATGATTTTATGGATTTTCGTTGTTGTCTCTGTGTACGACGGTGTCAAAAATCCAAGGCAATGGCGCATTTAGAAACACCTTGGACGTGTCGCCGGATTAGTCACTCAGTGAATCATGCCGTCGAGATTTAAATACAGTTACGTTTATTCAATGACAGCTGTTTTCTTTTATAGTTCGAATATGTTTAACCTCGTCAGAGTCAAGGTCTAACACTTCTCCTCCCTCCCGACCGTCCTTGAATTGTACGGCTCAGTTTCTCGACCTTCAACTTGCCGGGCTCGGGTTGACGCGCAGTCGTGCCAATTTATTTCCCCCGCTAGTGACACGTTAATTTCCCTGCGGCCACTCGAGGGAAATTGAGCGCGCAGGGGTGTTTTTGTGCGCGAGCTCTCGACGCGTCAGGTGGCCATGTCTGCTCTCGGCAGAGACCGCGTAAACGAAGAGTTGGTCCAGGGAGGATGAGGGTAAATTGAGCTGATAGAACACCACAATGATGCGGGGAGACGCGCTCTCTGATTGGCTCTCTGCGTGGAGATAAAAAAAAACCGTGGCGGAGCGAACGGAAAAAATAGAAATATATCCCATTCTGCTGAAGGGTACATGAGAGGGTCGCTTCCGATTTCCAGGGAACAAAAAAGGGATTTTTAGTTATTTTTCTTTTTTTTTTTAATTTAAATTTTGGAACGAATCAAGTTGCTTTGAAAAGTCTCTTTAAATTGAAAGTAGGCCCTACCATTCCAGATGTCATAATTAAGACCCTGTCAGCAAACTTGCATTAATTTCATCCACAACTTTTCACAGAGGTTTAAAAATGTATGCTAAGTTACCTGGCACAAAGCAACGTAGCGTTATCTTTGAACGATTTCTGCAATGGGTTAACGTTATAAACAAATTTTTTTTACAAATGTCAATGCAAGTGCATGTTGTGTTCGGCAGAAAATCGCCACAGTAAAACAAAATGTATAAAATAATAAGCAAAACCAGTATCGTATTGGCTGTACGTCGTATCTGTTGTCGAGCCTGCCACTTTTCATCTGTTTTCTCTTTGTTGTGTTTCGTCTGTGTTTACAGTCATTCCTGTCACTTGTCATTTGTGCCAGTGCTGTCATCCTTGTCCTCGTCCATTTTTGTCGCAGTTTTCCATACACCTTATTTTGCTGTTTATTTTATTTGTTATTTTGTTTTGTAATTCTTCATACAACGACTATATTCTGTTCCAGAATTAATTTGCGTTGTTTTTTTTTCCTTTCGTGACGTCTTTTGTGATACAACTGCATTCCTTTCCGGAATGGTGTGTATGTTTTTTTTTCGTCGACAACAGCTAATACTGACGTTTTTTTTCTGCATAAGGTTATTTCTGCAACACGGGAACATTCACTTCCAAAGACATTAGTAAAAAAGTCGGTTTGGTTTACAATAATTATAAAATATGTTTGATATCTACGTCTCACACTTAGCCAAGAAAAGAAATTATACGAGAATATTTTTCCACATCACGATTTGCAGACAAACGTGGTGAAAAATTTACTGAAGGAAAAAAATGAATATGTGTAGAAGAGAAGACATTGTGAACTGTTACCTTAAAACCAAATTTAGGACGTAGCCAATATGTTACAGTTACTTAAACGTCAAAGAGACTTTAACCTGCTGATCTTTCAAGGCTAAGCCATTACGTATCCGTCGAGTATAATAATTTATAATTTCAGAGAAATTTATTTCAACTATTAAAAGTACTAATATCGGAAATTATTTTGTTCCTACTGGCCCGCGCTGTCTTGAAGGCGTATTCTTAAAACTGTTAAAAGAAATGTAATCATGTACCTACTTCCTGCATTTATTTTTAAATTTCTCCCCGGTTAAAATTATTTTTAGATTTAATTTGCAGCATAAAATATTACAACTCCGCGCTGTCTGGATTGAGTGTACTTAAAAAATAAGACTTGCAGCTAAATACATTTGAGTATTATGTTACAATTAACCACACTTGCATGCACGGAAAATAAATTAAACTATGTCATCGGAGTAACTAACAGTATGTCGTAGGGTGTCCACGGTAAAACTATCAATTTTTTAGACTTTGCTTAGTTAGTCCTTCGATTCCATATTATGTATTTCTTCCACTTGTTAATTCAAACGGTGTTCGTGTTGTTATGTATGTTTTATATACTGTCTAATGTAATAATCAATTATCTACTCCGGAATATTGTACAGGATAAACAGCTACAGACATCCCTTCATTAGTAACATTAATGTACCACAGAGTTTACTCTGTGTTTTAAAGTAGTCAGAATTTTAATAACAATGAAAGTGAAATGCATTTAATTTCTGAAAATTAATAAATTGGAGGTGACAGATTCTCCTTGTTCCTCTTGTTTCTACTTTTTTTGTTATTAATTTTTTACGCCTAAACGAGAGCAAATATAAAAATCTGTTTTGCAATTATGTTTAAAATCGTTTTTCTCCATGTTGGCTGATTTTTTTCACGACAGTAAACGCTATGGTTTTAGCTTACTCTGTAACAAACAAAATTCTGGTTAGTTGACTTTTTAGTCAAAACCGTATGATTTCTTGTTTAAAAAAAAAATAGCTATCAGTGCAAAACTATTTTAAACAAAACTGCCGAACCGATTTTTGATATTTTCTCGTTTAAGCTTAAAAATATCAATCGCAAAATCAGTAGAGGAACATGAGAGCATCAAGCGGGTGTGTAATTTTGAGAACAAATAATTAGGCAAACTTGTGTTCAACATTGGGCCGGATGTAATTCATGTGATTGGTAGACGGTCACAAAGGCGGATTTTGAAAATGTGTAAATTCCCAACAAAACGACAAGCAAATGATATTAAGAACTACACACATAATTCACTATAGTGTTTCAGGCTGCCTACCTCCCAGGCATGCATACATCCACTTTCAACTGAACATTTGATTCCTGTGGAAACGGTCGGGATTATAACTTACTCCCCAGGCGACTCTTTTAATCCATTTTTACATGCTGATTACCTACATGTCATGTCAAATCGCTACAGCGGATTGTCACAAAGTTCTAAGCAATAGGTCACCAATCCATGTTTAATGTATGAAGAGGTCTACTTTTCCAAACATTCTTTCTGTGTACACTTGTCCTCACATAATGTACCATAAGGACCAATGTTGTATAAATTTTTCTCTAATTATTTGTCCTTAAAGGTACCGTCTATCCTTCGCTTCAAATTCGTTGCAGTATGTACGTAAACAAGTGTGCCCGTTGTGTCAACGTACGAAAATAAAACAAACTTCAGACGAGGTCGGAACCTCGTTGTAAGACACCATGCTCATGAAAAACATTGTTTCTAAGCACTCTAATATAGCCAAAAACCGGTCTTTTCAGACAGCCGTACTTCATAATGTGCTAACCGTATGTACGTGAAACTCACATTGCGAGCTGCACTGAACTTAGTTGCAGATTTTCTATCAATAAAATTATACAGTCACCGCTTGGAGTCCCATAGTAAAAACTGTTCGGCGGGAACCTTGCACGTTAGTTCAGCACTTGGCTCGTTGAAGCATCTAACGCGCAGGTAGGTGGCGCCCTTAAGATTGCAGTGCCGTCGGGTTCGCGTGTATTATTAATCAATAAAATATATTTATTAGTAATCGTACCAGCCGAGAAAATTTCAAAAACCTCTTACTTTAATCTGAATTGACTTCACACACTAACGATGGCATTTTTGCCGAGTCTAAAGTATCTACAGATATTTTAATGACAATCTCTTTTTTTTTTTTTTTTAACTATAACTTATAATTATTTATTCAGTGAGACAGTAAAGTTAAATATTTCTGCAACACTTCCTCCTCGCCTTGTTTTACTAACACTGAAGCTATCCTTAGGCTAAGTTATTAGGCGATATAGTCTGTCTCTTATAAGAATTCCACTTTTTGACAGTTGTGTTGGAATTTCTTTTTACAACTGTTTCCATTAATTAAGCAGTGTTTTCCTCTGCTGCAGTCGACTTTTGCACAAACACACTCGGCTGGCCCTCAAACTGTGCAGCACATCAAAATTAAAAGTATTTTCTGTAGAAATTGGTACACATGATAGTCTTTATAACTGTCAAAAAATGGAATTCTTACTTGAGACAGACTATA